>OX457028.1:25735457-25779957 GCA_949752745.1 Protula sp. h YS-2021
TAGCGTCTACTTTCCGACGTTGGATAGATGTAGATTATTCGATGTCTAATTAATGTTGCATCAAGGTTGCAAATGGAAGTCGAAACAACGTCAAAATCCCGATGTTGTATAGATGTCGGGAAAATATTAATCTGGACTCCATCACGCAAATCGTATCTGGACCATAAATGCAATTAATATAATGTGATTATCCGTAAAAAGAACCTTAATTGCATGTTATTTTTGAAGCCAAATGAATTACACCTACAGCTAAACAGGGGGTGTAAAACATTGCATAACATGATAATGTTTTGCATATCTTGCGTTAATTTTTTCTGAAATATAATAATCAAATGAAAATGGGAGGCAGCTGTCCACGCGGCTGTTGTCCAGCTGCAATTGTACAGCGGCAGTTGTCCTGTAACTGCACGATATGCATTAAGTCGATTTCCATGACTATTTCCCACATGAAAACATTGTTTGCAAATATATATACTTTTTCTTTTAGTGTGTTTTGTCCTCCTCGGGTGATTTTCAAGAAAACTCCTTATTTGATGTAGGAAGATGAAATTTTGCACACAGATAGAGGATGATAAGACGACGTGAAATCCACTTTTTACCTTGACCTTCAAGGTCAAGGTCAAATTGAGATCAAATATTTTTAAGTCAAAGGGGTTTCAACAAACCTCTCCTAGAAGGTTTTCCGTGGGAAGACGACATTTGGCAAAGGTATAGAGGGTCATGAGTCTGCGTGAAATCTGCATTTTTTACCTTGACCTTCAAGGTCAAGGTCAAACTGAGGTTTACCTAATTTTAAAACTAGCTATTCACCACGAAAAATGGCTAGAAAAAAACGTTCAGACTTTTGTTTGAACATAGACATCGTTTCAGTAGGGAGTAATCTCGTGATCTGAATCTCGACTTAGAGGGTCAAGGTCAAGTGTCATGTGACCTTTGTATATACCAAACAGAGTTAGAGAAAGATTAACCATTATCTCGAAAACGGTAAGAGCGATTTTTATCTTATTTTCGACCCCTAGGGCCTGAGACACTTTATATTAGAACGATCTTGGTGACCTTCGCCTCCTTGGTCATAGTCACGGTAAAAAAATCGGAAGTTAAATATTGCTCGAAAACGCTTAGAGATTTTGAGCTTATTTTCGAACCTTAGGGCCTCATCAGACCTTATATAAGAAGTACCTCGCTCACCTTGACCTCCTCGGTCACGGTTAAAGTAAAAAAAAACCCAGAAGCATTCAGAGATAGATCGATTTTGAGCTTGTTTTCAACCCTATTTGCCTAAGAAGCTTTATATCAGAGACAGCTCGGTGAATTTGACCTCCTCGGTCATGGTTAAGGTAAAAAAAACTGGAAGTTGACCATTTTTTTTCGAAAATGATTAGAGGTTAGAGATTAGAGCGATTTTGAGTTTATTTTCAACCTTGTTCGGCTAAAAGACGCTATGTAATTGTTTCCTTGGTGACTTGGACCTCCTCGGTCATGGTCAGCTAGAATCGGACCCTTATCTCTAAAACGGTTAGAAATTTTCGATCGTTTTGGCCTAAAACCCGTTACTTAAGAGGTACCTCGGTGACTGTTGGCCTTCTCGGTGATCATGCAAAACATACATTTTTTTTCTTGCGGTGTTTGCAAGAGGGTCATTCCGTTATCTAGCCGAATTCGGTCTAATTTTTAAAAGTAGGTTGGAAAAAAACTTGCGCTCTGGTGAACTGACCTGCTATGGCTCCCATTTCCGGTGAGCGATAACACAAGTAAGTTGATTAGACGTTTGAAAAAGTTGTGTTTGCCGATCAAACGTCTATTTAACGCTCTATCAATACTCTGTTTATAAAACATTGACTGGTCGGTTTTCGCCGTCAATCGCAACCAAGTTACAACATATTTAATGTTGTGGTTTAATCGGATCGAAGTTGCAACTTCAAACAGACGCAGGCTGGACGATGGATTGTTTAATGGGGAGATAATAAATGGAGTTTTTACACCGTACTATTCGTTACAATGCAGACTGGGAGAAGAGAATCGCTATCACACTAGACAACTGCCCATCCCCAGTCCCCAGAGGGAAAGTCATACAGAATGGGATGGGTTATTACACAGGAGCAACTCTTCGAAAACCATGCAAATTCTCCCGACTTTGATTTTCTTCAATGGTTTCTCTCTTTCTGCTTTGTTTGGCATTATTATTTCGATTGATACGGAGAAAATCCTAACATTGTTCCACACTGCGCATAATCTGAAAGCAATTTGTGCGAAAACGATTAGTTTACAGGTAATTCCTTGCGGTAGTAGCCAGTATGACGGATGGTTAGCTTTGTAAACAGGTATGCAAGAGAAGCACGGTGTTTGTCAATAAACTCCTGATCTGTGAACTTACTGGTGAGGGCTGGTTTCGCAGTCTGACCTGTACGTAGTCACCGATCATTTGTTAAACAGAGGGATGGTTTATTCCCGACAGGGGGGGGGGGATATATGCAATGGACCGTGTGTCGGTCTGTCGGTCTGTCATCAACAGCTTGTTAACACGATAACTTAAAAACTGCTGCAAGGATTTTGATGAAGCTTGGCGTGTAGCTTCTATAAGAACAAACATAGATCGGTATTGTAAATGGGCCAGGTTCGTCCAAGGAAAATGCAGTAACTGGACTTAGAAAATTTCAGCTCTTGATTGACTAGCGATGGCCGTGTTTAACTGATGGGGGGCCTGTGGGGAATATGTGCGCTATGCACACTGCTCTAGTTTTACTTGTTTTGAGATTAATTTATTACAGTGTATTTTATTACAGTGCTTAAATCAGGCACTCACAAAATGAACAGCAGCAGTATTAATGTAACATGTATATAATTTTCATACCCGACCTCCCCATTTGGTTATTACACTTCAGAGACGGGTCTAGCATTTGCTCAAGGGGGGAGGGGAGGGGGAGGGGAGGGGGAGGGGGGGAGGGAGAGGGGGTGAGGCTCAGAACAGACTGACCATGACTGCATATCTTTTTTCTACAAAAAGGCGAAGCTTAATGATTTTCTTTTTTATCTTCGGGTTGGGGATTGCAGCTACCGACTCCCTCCCCTCCCCCTCCTTCCCCCTCCCACCCCCACCCCCACCCCCCTCCGCTCAAGTCCTCCACTGCTTCTCCCATTTTGTCACTATTTGGCAAGCACCATTTTTTCGTTACCGGTTGGATTTACAATCATGCGAAAACCGCATGTTCACCACCTCATGGCAGAAAAAAAAATGCGGCAAATAACCGCAGTTGCTAAAAGTGCATGACAGCATGCGATGTGGTAGGTTCTATGATGTTTTATAATAATATCTTTAGTTTCACTAAACATGGTTGTAAATACGTGAGACGAAACACATGAAGAAGTCAAACTGTATTTACTGGCCACAAAACGGCACATTTTCCACTTTACAGGTGAAATTCATCTACAGTGTACTTCAAAATAAGAGCATATTCATAAATTTTCAAGTGAGTAGGTGTGTCTATTATTATTTCAACAGATCAGGGAGTTAAGTAATATCTTATAAGTAACATCCGATGACTGCCCATTTGGTTTACGGTTCATAATGCCGATGTTCATAATGCCAACGGCTCACAATGCCGATGTTCATAATGCCTAGGGCTCATAATGCCGATGTTCATAATGCCTACGGCTCAGAAAGCCTGTTATTTGGAGGAACTTCTGTATTTTCAACACATCTTCATTTCAGAGCAGGTCAGTTCTTGCCCGGAGCATCTCCTCATAAATGCCCCAGAGTATCTAATCAGGAATGTGGTCATCGCTGATTGGACTAACCCCCCCCCCACCCTCCTCCCTCACCCCAGGGTATGTGAGGGTATGAACTGCTGAGTATATACGCAAGACAAAAATTTAACTGTAGAAAAGGTGAGACTTCTCACTCACAGTAACTTATGGAAATGGCTTACGTCACAAACATCACAAACATCACAAACATCACAAACAGCAAAATACTTGTCAACAACGACTTTCAGTATGTCACAAATTGGCCACCCCAAGTTACAGTCAATTGTGTACGGAATTCTCTGGACTTACCAGCCTTGGCTTGAGTAACATGACTGCTTGACTTGTGTAAATGATGTAATATGATTGGCCAGTTCCAAAGTCAATAATTTTTCAAGGCTGATTGAAACGCAAAATTAGATATTGCAGTTATTTGTAATGATAACGCCAATTAAGATATTTTTGAGCAGTAGCACAAATGTTGACATGAAGGCCAACATTTTCTTAATAGTCGAAAATAGTTCATGATGACTCAAACTAAGTCATTCTACCTCTCCCCCTTCCTCTCTTTCTATCTGTCTATCTATCTATCTATCTATCTATCTATCTATCTATCTATCTATCCATCTATCTGTCTACCTCTCTATCTCTCATCCACCCCTCTTAGACGCCCCCTTAGGCATCGTCCTATATGGACTGGCGGACAGGACTGCGAAAGTCCCTTATGGAGATCCTGGTTTCCCGTTGAGATATGGGCAAAGACTGTTTATAGTCTTTGATATGGGGTCAGGCATCTAATGTAGAAATTGCCATCCTGTTATCATCAAAGCGGAGGATTTTTTAATCATCTGCGCATTTGCTTGTGTGGGGAGGAGGGCAAGTCTGCCAGGTAGGGAAGCTGATCTTACCCCAATCCGCAACCCCAGGGGAGCGGGAATATTTAGATATCACTACTGTCTAATACAGGTTAAATTAATTACTCCCAAACCAACCTGGAGGCCAAGTTTCAGTTTTTGTCTTACAGAGAAATATATAAATTCAACAAAATAAACAACGGAAATAAAAAACGGAATTTAGTGATTAATAAACACATGTTGACTTCTACCACGACGTGTACAAATTGTATAACTCGTTATTATTGAATAATTGTCTTGGATTACTGGTAGGACTGGGAATGGGAATTGCAACCAAAAGCTAAAAAGGATAATAATTCTCAGTGCACTTTGTAAAGACGTTTAGTTGACGTTGTTATCCGGCCGATCAACATTCAGATTGGGTTGATTCTGAAAATCGAAACGATTACCATTTCTAATACTGTGGCTAGGCCCTGGGAAGTGACGTTGCATGGACGTCGAGAGAGTGTCATTGTTTAGGCGTCGGGAAAGCGACGTTCTGTGTGGGCCATGCTGCCCTTAGGCTTATTCTTGCCTCTTAAGTCAGTCATTTCAGGTCAGCAACAAAGTGATTACGTGATTACTTAGTTATGACATTTATGCAATGGTTTTCTCGGCGTCTATTCAACGTTGCAACACATGTATTGGAATTTGGTCGCAACAAAAAAAGCTATAGTTAATGGAACGTTCGGGATTTTTAAAAAATAATGCTTCAATTAAAAAAAAGACACACATTCAAAGAAAGCAGGGATATACTGTGCGATCATACGTAATGAAGGGTACCTTTTTATATCTGCGGACTAGCCCCCCCCCCCCCCCCCAAAAAAAAAACAGTATCAAATAGATGAATTTGTACAAATATTATTATATATTCAGTAATTGAGGCTAAAAGACCAATTTACATACATTAAATTAACATTAAACATTACTTTCAGTTCTTTCGTGGACCACCCAACAAACAGCTTCTTTCGATAATAGATGTAAAAAAAACCGAGAAAATATGGGTGTCATTTTTTCTGTTACGTTTCAGTTCAAATCAATAAAAACGAATCCGTTAAATAAGAACACGAATATATTACCACTTCAATAGTTTTTAATCGTTCCATCGGTTTATTTCTCTGCAATGTGGTCTAGTGAGGAACAAAGCTAGAGTCTTCTCATTTTCTGCACAACTCGGTCGGGCATTTGCAAAAGTCTTTTTCTCGGTGACCTCCAAGACACTTTATTTTTTGCCTTCAATTGACAGCACATTCCTAGACAATTTGTAAAGAATCTTTCAACAAAAGACATCTGGAACATTCCTGCATAGGAACGCTGCAATGGTGTTTATGAAGAACATTTTGCACCGATGCGCGCTGTGCATTTTTGCCCATTTGTAGGGGATCAACAAACCGCGATTCTAAGAGAAAGCGACGCTATTGCTATTTCTAGAACAAATGTGGCAGGGGTGCGGGTGGGAGGAAAAACCAGCCGTCATTGCATCCTCGCTCACACAAGAATTGTTATTGCTATTCCGCCATCCAAAAATGTCGCTAATTAATAAGGCATTGTAGCACAAAGCTTTCTAGAAGCGGAAGTAACAAAGCAAGGTCCCTGACTACAAAGAACCGATCTCATCTATGCTCATTTACCTCTATCGCATCATGTTCCATGGAGGGCTTGGAAACGTTCAGTTACCCTTTGCGTTTATGTGCTAGGGCCAATCCATTCCCAGCTCCTGTAAATAGCCATTCAGTTTTGCTTCGTAGCATTATAAAGTGGGTATAACCGGTAAATTAGGAACTGCAAAAGGACAGGTCTAAAGTTGGTGTACCGTCCACACTACGTGTGACGCATAACTTCTGTTTATTCTCCTCATCAATGCAAGGATTGAAGTTGAAACTAGACCGTTTTCGCTACCGAGAAGCGAAAATTACACTTGGTGGTCACAAAAAATACGATTCTGAACTCTTAGGCCCAAAGGGTCGAAAATAAGCTCAAAATCTCTAACCGTTTTCAAGATTATGGTCAACTTCCGGTTTTTGACTTTGACCATGGCCGAAGAGGTCAAGGTCACCAAGGTATCTCTTTACATATCGTCTTTTAGGCCCCAAACGGTCGAAAATAAGCTCAAATTCGCGCGATTTCTAACGTTTTCGAGATAATGTTCAACTTCCGGTTTTTGACTTTGACCATGTCCGAGGAGGACGAGGTCACCGAGGTACCTCTTACCTATCGTCTTTTAGGCCCAAAGGATCGAAAATAAGCTCAAAATCGCTCTATGTCTAACCGTTTTCGAAATAATGGCCCACGTCCGGTTTTTGACATTGACCATGGCCGAGGATGTCAATCGTTCTCTAAGGCCATGGTTTAAAAAAAATGCTTATTTTAAGGCGTCTAATCACCCTCTATCAGTGAGCCAAATTTCACCACTCTTTAGCAATTGGGAAAAACCCAATCGCTGCAGCCAACTTAAACTTGCACACGCATGCTGTGATAGTTTTCATCGGGAGTTGGACGAAAAATATACCGAGGCTGATATGACAGCTTGAACTACTGCTCTCAGCTTCTTGTCGCCTGTTTCGCAAATTTGTTTTGTCGCTTTTGAATTGAAACATTAAGCAAATTTAAAAAAAGAAATACAGGAGGATCAACTAGACATACTGAAGTTTATCATATCCAAATTTCATCTTCCTGCCCAACGGCCTCTGACTAGTTACACGGACAAACTAAAAAAAAGCGGATAAAACATGCCACAACTGCGGCTGAAATTTTCATACAAATTCAATACACTGTATAGGGGATTTTGGCAAATCCCCAAGTGTAATTAAACAAAGAATTATGTTACAGTTACTGATAGGCGAGAAACGTAAACGGGTGGCATTATAACCCCCCCCCCCCCCCCCCCAGACACACACACTCACAACCAGCCAACCATTTACAGTATTAACCAAATTCTGGACTTGATCCCTTCGAATTCAATTAAACATTTTAAAAACACACAATGTAGTAATTACTACAGACAAAAAATATGTCATAAAAAATGTGCTTCCCATTCTGTCGATACACTATATTCTGTGTGTTTTGTACTTTTATTATTATTTTTATCATCATTTTTTGCTACTCAGTTTCGAAGAAAACCGGATCTAAAAGTGCTGGGCTCAATCAAAAACAGGCTATAGACAAAATTGTTGCAGTGCATATATCATTGCAAAATTAGTTGCCCAGTGTCTCAGATTAAATTGAAAATTACGAGACTCTGTGCGTAAAGAAACGGACAAAAACTGGGCTGCTGTTGCGTGATATCTCACTATCAGAATATGCGTAGACTATCGAGGCATGAAGTTTATGTCCCTGTATCTCAAATAGAATAACAATGAATCTTTATCTGCTAATTCTAGGTTTGTGAGGCCCTAAAAGTGTGCGTAATAATACAAGCAGATAAATTGCGTTAACCAACTCTCATAAGTTATCAGTTTAACTAGAGTACTGACGGAATAGTGACGCAGGCGCAATGTACCTGAAAAATGGTATTTGTGGGAAAAGCGCCTGGTTCTTTTTTTCTTTCTTTCTTTCTTTCTTTTCTTTTTTTTTTTTTTTTTTTTTTTTTTTTTTTTTTTTTGTTCATATTTTCCTTTCTTTAGATAAGACATCACGTGTTGCTCCTTTCTTTTTGGCCAAATTTTGCTCAGAACGAATATCCCTTCCTCGGATGCTTAGGCAGCTTACTTATGAAGCCCAGTCACCTAACTATTCAGGACTCCCCATCCCCCCACCCCCCTCCCCACCAACCCAGTCGCCTGTTGTATCAACAATCACATGAATAGTAATGACACGCATGCGGCAAAAATGGTAAAAAAAATGAGAAGAAAATGTCACAATAAGGTTTTATTTTAATTATTATTATATTATTATTTTATGTTATTTTCATTTTATATTTTGTGTGTGTGTGTGTGTATGTGTGTGAGGGTGTGTGTGTGTGTGTGTGTGCGCGCGCGCGCGTGTGTGTGTGTGTGTGTGTGTGTTTGGCTTTTTCTTTAATCCATACAAGCTGAAAAATATAAATATAAAAAAATACAAGTTAAATTGCTAAGTGTACTGAGATTGGGTGCACCTTTGCGCTGCGATTATCATGGAACGTTTCACAGGTGATTTGTGGGAAGACGCCATTAACACGAGCTGTTCATGTTGATTGTGTCCATGACTAGTTGGCGTCAACGTTTATTGTAAATAGCGAATAAATTAATGCTTCCTTTAATTCAAGACTTGCTGTGCTAAAAGTGAGAGCAATTATGAAACAAAATGTGATGACATGGTATAAATAGAATATGAGGAAGAGTTTGCTTTTTTTTTTTAAACCTATAGTAAATCTGGAAGCAGTTTCTACGATTAATGAAATATTATTAAAATAGTATCATAAACATAAAGTGAACACCTTTTCCGATTATCCTCTACCCCCTCCCAAAAACCCCTTCTTCCTAGGTTCTTTCCTAGGTTCTGGTATATAAATGAAGAGAAAATATCTCCCCAATTTCGTGTACTGGAGATGGGGCGTAAAAAACGACATTTGCGTGATGTACTCTTTTGCGCCAATGGTGTTTTAAGGCGCAAAGGAATCGCTGCAGGGGCATAGTATTCACGCTGTAAGCTGTAGTAGTGCTACAAAGCGCATAACACACCGTCATACTCAGTTTCGGAAATGATCATCGGAAGCACGCTAACTTTTGCCGGAACACATTGTTTACAGTTGCTATAGAATTTATAGTTCTTCCTTTCAGCACTAAAATTCTTCAAAATCAATCGTTTCTTGCTCAACATTATTCTCTTTTGGCTATTCTTTTGAGATTATTTTTTGAGGAGTCGGGGTGAGGGGAGGTAGGCAATTTTAAGATAGTCTATAAAGTGATCTTACATCTATTTAAATAAAAAATGTCAAGACCCTGCTATTTAAATAATTAATATTTTTTATAAAAATGGAACAGGTACCTAGTGTTGGCATAGAAACGCATTACAGACCAGTACTTGTATTCATCCGTTTCACATTTATTTTATATTTAGATGGATGTCAAATTCAATTCAATCTTTAATCTTTAAATGCTGGATTAATTAGCCTAACCACCGTCCCGTTTTTCTCGATAATCTCGTGTGTGTCAACCAATCAAAAGCACGTTTTTCTTTCTTCGAGTCCAACACTGGGTCTTCTGGGATAAGTTTGCATACTTTGTTTAGTAAAAGCAACTGATATTCAAATATTCCGACGTTCCCAGGCAAAGTACATACAGGCTATAGATGCTATCAGGCTTTTTCCCCGAAAGTCTTAACAAGTGTACACCTTTTAAAACATTTCATTGTTTATCCCAGTTGACCTCACAGTTTCCTGACAGTGTGATTTAGCTCATTTGAATACAAGCGATATGAAAAAAAATTATATATATATATATATATATATATATATATATATATATATATATATATATATATATATATATATATATATATATATATATTTAGAGAGATGGTGAACATGAGACACTTGTGAAAACGGCATTTCATACAATTTGCCTGGCGTGGTTATTTAACAAAGACCAACCAACCAGAGGCATTATACAAACGTTTGCTTCACAAATTTATTTATAAACATGGAACCAATGTTTGATATGTCTAAGAGACAAAACTGTTAACCGTGGCTGAAATTGTTACCTGTTGTTTATTTCAATAAAATCAACGCATGAGTATCATTTGGAAAGTATGTGGGTTTTAAGATATGATCACCGATAAGGAGATTTTCACATTAACGCTGGGACAGTCTGACAGCGCTTTTATGATTTTAAAGTTTCATTTTTAATTAAATATGGTGAATTTTTCATTTCCAGACCGTCAGCCAAGTGTCAGCTCAACCTGGATTTGACCTTGACCTGGGCTACCGGGTGCTGGCTATTTGCGCCGCTCACAGAGAAAAGTTCTCGCAAAAGACTGCCCGTGAGTCCCTAAACACTTTTTTCTATTTTCAAAGCTGAGTTAATCAATGTTCATCTTAAAGCTTGTATTATTTGGCAAAACCGTCCTTGTTGAAACTAAAACTTGTCTGAATTTATTCACTTGTATTTTAGTTGTATTTTGGATTTATTTGTATCAAATTATTTCAGTATGTTCTCAATTTTGCTCCATTCTGGTAAAACTAGGAAAAATTCTGTGCCGAAATAAATTTAAATGTACATCTCCCCTTTTTTTTTTTTTTTTTTTTTTTTTTTTTTTTTTTTTTTTGGTTGCTTGGCCTGATTCTGTCGAATCAAGCAATATAAAACCCTTTATTATTAAATTATGTATGTTTATCAAACAGATAGTGTACTCCCTTACTACATATTACAACGGAACGTTGTAATTTCTTGTCCCTTTTCAGCTATAGAATTGTATGGAAACGGGTTTTTTTTTTTGTTTTTTTTTTTGCATGGACAGATGTTGTAGCTGCTTAGTTGGGTTCAAGCGATGTTAGAAATATATCATCTTATATTTCTTCACCCGTAACATAGCTCAATTCAATTTCCGGGGAGAAGAGAAGGAAATAAATTCACTGCTAAGGAATTCATGGCTATCCCAAAAAATTATATGTAGCCATGTGTTTACACAGCATCGCCATCCGACCGCCCTTTTCAATCTGTGCCCTGAAGAAAAACACCGAGGGCAATTGGCGGGGGCATTTGGGATTGGCTTAAGGTAGCTTCGATGCGATCCAGTTAACAGCTACAATAGATTCATAAAATGTCAACACAAGTCAAAATGTCAACACAAATGGATTATAGCTGCCGTCGGATCGACCCGATGCTAGAAACAGAACTGGCAGTACTTCCTTTCTCAGCCACTCATCCTGCATAGCTGCGTCTTTCGGAGGATTTAAAACAAGTGAATGAAAAGCCACATTCATCGTTATTTACCATACGACCGTCATGTCTGTTGATTGGTCCGACTCATGGTATTCGGAGTTTCTCACACGAAATCTCGTATCATTCACTGTCCTTTAAAAATTACACAGGTCGATTCCAACCAGGAGCAGATTTATTCCGCTAGCCTTCCTCATATATTCCTATGCTATCTGTGGTATATTGGCATGCCATAATGTTAATATTCTAGATCGTAGTGCTGACAGTTACTGTGCCGGTAGCATCACACATTTATGTTCGCTTCAACAGTGCATCAGCAACGTTTGTACAACTAAAATTCCCGCTTTTCAAGGCAGTTTACCAATTCCCTTGGTTTTCGGTGAATCCCCGTTGAGCCGCCGCACACTCTAGCTCGTCCCTTCACCAAGATCCATATTTTTGACGTTCATGTCGTGCCGCTCTTCAACATGCTCTGGAGGTTCAGGAGATATGGTGGTAGAAATGTGGCCAATCAGATTGCCGCAGTGTGCTTTGGAATGCTGGTAACATTGCCAGTAGTGTGGTTGCCCACCTTTGGTATAGTGAGAAAAGGGAGGATCGAGATGGATTCCCTGGGCTACCAGCAGAACACGAAAAAACGTCTCTCTCTCTCTCTCTCTCTCTCTCGCCAACCGTTCCTTCAGGCGTTCCAGTACTCCAGTTCCGGTGGGAACACAAACAGCATCTCCTTGGGGCAAGCTTGGGTTCAGTTTGGTTGGCAGAATCCAGTCGGCATTGGAGTAGCTGTCCCTTTCTTTCCGCAAGGATATTTATTTTCTTGTTTTGCTGTGCTGTTGAAATAGGAAGTTGTTGGGATATTCACCCTGTATCGTACTTTTTATCATGGTTAAGAAAGTGAAAATTTTGACACAAAACCGACTTTTAAATAATCAGAAATTGCAAGGACTTAAGTTTATAATCATTTACACCACCAACCAACCACTATAGAATTGAATGCGTGAAACGTTCGGATTTAAAGTCCCATATTTTTCAAAATACCATGCTTGACTTACAAAGTGTGTCTGACTTGTAAAACTACGAAAGGGGTTCACAGGTAAACGTTAAAACTAAAGGCAAGCTATTTTTAAATTTTTAAACTGCTTTGGCTCATGCAAATCCATGATTGGCTTTAAAACTTTCGAAAATGGAAAAAAAGTAGAGTTTAAACAGTAAAATTTCTTTTGCAGTGGTTCTAGACTCAATGCACTATAGAAACTACATAATAATCTAAAATTCTGCTGTCAAAAAGCTCTGACCTTGATTTTCAAGAATAACCTTTTACGTTTCGATTTGAAAAGTACCAATTTTGATAGATTAAATGTTAGCAGTCCAGAAATGTTATTATTTATAACTTTATAGCAAAAGACTGATGCCAAAGATAATAATTATGCGACACCTTTCCCTCAAGGTTAGCAAATTTTTATCAGCATCTAAAAGCTAAGTGTACACGGGTGAATTAGAGAGACAGACCTATTAACAATTCGTATTTGATGCCTCAAAAGTGCAAGATAAATGAAAGATGTTAGTATGGTCAGTAAAATGCAAATTGACTTCATCTTTTCATTTTTACCAACAATGATTTTATAATATAATCGGGAATGTTATTCTTATAAATATATGCCAACATAGACGCTTTGCATAAGGGAGGTTTGTAATAAATGGTTTCAATTACAGAAATTTAACCGAGGTACCACCGCATTCAATCAATTTTCTGTCCATTTAACTGCTGTCTACATATTTGTGGCTGTCCCGGCCACACGATCTAGATAAAACAGTTCTTATATACATATTTAAATTCATAAAAAACATACTGTACATGCAAAGATGTAATTTAAGAATGGGTAATATGATTAAAGCATGTGGCTTTTTCTGCCAAAAATCTAATTATGCAGTGACAAACTATACCATGAGTCCATATTCATTCATGGCGTGTAACGTCGAAATACTTTGATCGCCAAATTATAATTCTCCGCCAAAAAAGATAAAGGTATGCAAGATTTACGTTGTTATAAAGCCTAGTGCAAGTGATTTAACTGTGTCATTTTACATATTTTATTTCAAATCCTTCAATACTTAGCTAATTACTTCAAAACGTAGGTGCTCTCCGAAGCGTTGCACATCCTTCATGAAAACATTATGCCGTTACTTATGACAAGCCATTGCAATGCATTATATATATATATATATATATATATATATATATATATATATATATATATATATATATATATATATATATATATATATATATATATATATATATATATATATATATATAGCATTAACAACGTGTTTCCACGGTAGAATCTGTGGACCCGTCATTAGGACTCGCTCTGTATGTTGCATGCAAATACAAATATGCATTGAATACTTAAATATTATGCAATACCCCAATATGTAATACAGACAAAGAGCGATAATAGACATATAATTAAAAGCATATGCAACCAACCACTCGATTGCTACATTGTCTCTATGTTGGTCTTTAAACAATTTCTTTGCATAAACAACTAAAATGTGCGCCGTTTACTTGGTTTATTCAGGGCATTTTATGTCTAATGAAGATAAACTGAAATTACCTCAACGAAAATCGTTTGAGTTTGCAAAAGAGAAAATCTACGCTTTGATATGGGAAGGAGCATTTGGTGCATATAAACCTCCAAAAAACCCTGTTCAAAAACAGGCAGATCTGCTAAATATCATATGAATTCAACTCTCTCCAAAACGTACAGATAGAAAACTTAGTCCAGGACCAGACCTTGGGTTTTATAGTAGTCGTACCCAAAAAAACTGTGGTAACAAACCAACGTATTTTAGGTGATGGTGTGACTAGTTCTAGTTTACCTGTGAAAACCTAAAACCTGAGACAAGATTTAGTTTAAAAAGAATTAATTGTTAAAGGTTTTTTCAAGGATGTTCAGTGTTTAATGCTAACAGGTTTCAAATGCAACAACAGGTGATTATGCTTTTCAAAGGATCGATTCGTACTAAATATCTACTTGACGTGGAACGAATAATGCAAATACAAATTTCAAATTCCTTCGATGAAACGACGCATCCGGAAGTTTGTCATTCTAACAACACATTCTGAAAAAGCATTTTGTCTACACAGTGACTTCAGTTGGTTTATTCATTTCATCTAAATTCTATTCTTAAAACGCTTCCTAAAAAGCGTTAAATAGAAACTAGTTTTTCGAATAAAAGACAACAAATTACCAGTTTATTTTCATGTACTCAAGTCATAAACGCAAATCATTAGCGTTTCAATATACCGTTGGTTATTTGTAACTTTAATACAGGTAATTTTAAACCTTCTTCACCTACTTCAAAATGGATTTAAGTTACAACTAACGTGTTAGACATTTATAGGGTATTGAAAACGAATTGATTTGTGATGAACCTGTATGTAAAGAGTAAGTGTTGGATTCAAGTGCAATATGAGAACGGCAATGAATTGAAAATAAAAATAGGCGTGATCACCCTTAAGGAAAATCGCCTAACTGTCATTTTGGATGCGCAAGCTTTGTGCTTTGTTGAAAGTATTGTTTTAAATGGTTTCAGATGGGGTGTTGTTACATTCATATCTATATGAAGAAAGTTTGTAACTTTATTTTATTTTTAAAAAAAACAGAATTTTAGTGGTTAGTGCTATGTGTGTGACACCAAACAGCCGCGAAGGAAAGTCTTTTATGTTCGGAATTTAGACACATTGATGGCTTAAGCAGTTTCGTTGGTCTAAAGCTTTGGATGTTCGCACGATATTGTATTAATTTGCTTAATCAAATGTCTGGATTTAAGTACAAGCATGGCTACAAATCGCATGATACTCTCCTCATGGAATGACGTTAGAAGTGTTGAGAAATGGTCAACAATGCCCGAAAAACCCATAACTACATATGCATTTGTCATATTGTCGTAAAGGAATAAGACATCAAAATTTTAAGAATTATGCACCAGAATTTTTTCCATGCATCTAGAGTAATTTAGAACATATATGAAAACAGATTTTGTTTTGTAGACTATAAAAGGGCATAAACACAATTTTATTACGCATTTAATATCTCCATTCAGAGTTTATTTCAAGACATTAAAATCCACATGAGACCTTTAAGCATACGAATATCATAAGCGGGATACAAAGCAGCAGTTATGATAGTCCAATCGTTTACTAATCGATTTATATATTCACTTTCCTGACAACGGAAAGCCGATTTTACATTTGCATTTGATATATCGACTAGTGTTTGGTATTTCAATTACCATTTAAACATTTGATTGCCCGTTCTGCCCATTTGTTCAGGCTTTACTCAAGATACCTGACGCGAATTTTTTATAGCATATAGCCCCACCTATCACTGAAACCCTAACTCTAATCTGTCCCTATTAAAAAGTTTCTATTTTGCAAATTGTTAATATGGTTTATTTTCATTTATTTTATCCTAATGTTGTTATTAATATTCACGGTCCTCAAATTAATTTCCGTTGTTGTTTTCCAAGACGATATATTTTTCTTAATTTCGTGATAAATTTATTCGCTGTCTTTTGATGTT
Organism: Protula sp. h YS-2021; assembly: GCA_949752745.1. NCBI lineage: Eukaryota > Metazoa > Annelida > Polychaeta > Sabellida > Serpulidae > Protula > Protula sp. h YS-2021. The sequence continues at coordinate 25,751,538 of OX457028.1, forward strand.
GGCACCGTTCACGATTGTTTACGTTTTTACTGCTGTTAATTATTATTTTATGGATGTTGGCATCATTACCATCCACAATTAAGTTATAAAGATGCTTTCTTTATAATTGCATTAACAATAGTGATCCAATTAAAACTATGGTATCAATTCCAGACAGTGGTAAAGGGAAACACATCCGTTATTAACATAACTCTATCATGTTCTCCATCATATACTAAACGGGTCTTCACTACCATTGCATATTGATATAGTCGCGTGCATTTGGTTGCTTGATAAATAGCAAATAAAGTTGCTATATCTGAAGATAAACGTTCAAGTATAATACATACAGTGTTAATGGGTTCTTAAAATGACATTCTCACTGTCATAGGGTCATGTAACAAAATTTTCCATTCTGATAACTTATAAAAGGGCTGTTGATTTACTTAGTGTTGTATCGTTTACCCCATCAGCCACAACACCTCCATTGAACCCCTTTTCGGTCTATTCTATAGCCCCATTTAACACAGTGTAGCGATATTTAAGTAGTATTAAGACTTTCAAATGTAAGTTCTCAGTTTGGCCTTTGCATATTTCTACGGTAGATGGTTACGTAAATTAAATGAACACTAAACGAGCTGTTTTGTGAGATTTAATATACACACAAAAAAAACACATTTTTTTCGTAGAAAGAAAAGCTGTTTTGACTTTTGAAATAAAAAACAATCATTCTATTGATTAAATAAAACACTGTTTGCATTTATTGCATCAATGTTTTGCAGGTGGCTAAGGAATTATATTTTTATACCTCGTCCGAGTGTCATTTGAGCCATATTCTTCAAGATTTGAAATATAACATCTCATAAAATATTGAAATTTGTATCTTCTATGAAAATCTACTTATTGATGAATTAGCATTCAATTAAAATTTCGCTTTGCATATGTTCAACGTATAACTTCCATAAAACGTTGACATTTCCACTTGGAAACTAATGTGGTGGTTTGCTTGGCATGCACAACATTTTTTAACGGTTTAACATTGACACATTACCAAGAGTATGTATGTATACATACGCATATGTATGTAGCTGTATGTGTGTGTGAAAAAGGGGGAAGAAAGAAAGAGAGAGAGAGAGAGAAAGAGAGAAGAAAGAAAATTAGAAAGAAAGAAAGAAAGAAAGAAAGAAAGAAAGAAAGAAAGAAAGAGAGGATGGGGAAGAGACTGGTGAAATGTAATTGCGCTGAAAAGACATAAATTTTGGGTACTCCTAAACAATACTGTTGGTGTCCCTATAGTAGGGGTGACCCCTGAACTATATATGCGGTCTTCAGCATAATAATTAAGAAGTCGTATACGAGAGCATACTATATCAGCAGTTTCACTAATCTTTTGCTAAAGTACATACTAAGGAATGTTACAAAGGAATAAGAACTTTTTCTTGATAAACAGAAATGGCTAGACCGTTGTTTCTTACTTTTAATATATTGGCACCTCGTTACCATATAAAATTTATCTTTGCAAAGCGTAATTAACTTCTATACTAGATAAAACTGTAAATCACAATACATGTATTTAAAGGACAACAACAAAGACCATTTTACATATTGGACAACATAAATATTTCTGATATGCTGAATCGTTATTATAAACCTCGAAAGTGAAAAAAACCCAGAAAAACTTGAAAGCATACTAATGAGAAAAAAGCATACTGATGATATAATAAAATGTATAATTGTTTCAAAATAGTTTAATATAACATGGATTCAACAGTCAAATACCAAATTATAAGGTTCAGAATATAATGCTTTGCAGAGTCGTTCATTAGGATGATATGTTTAATAACGACCAGAGAAAAAATTACCCTTGAAGTTTCTTTAAAGAATATTTTACACTGTGTTGTCATTTAAACCAAACCAACGCCTTAAAAATTCATCTAAAATATTCAAGAACAATTACAAAGCTCAGTACGGTAGTTACTTTCGTGCCAACAAAACCCGCTTAAAATGAGTCGCTTAATTCAATTGAGCATTTCCCATGGCATCGAATTGCTCAATCAAGCTATCTCTGTCTATTGATAGTCTTTGTTGCGACATTTCCCCCACATTTACGACTTTTCCTCAACTCATACAGCCAATATGGCACGTTGCCTGTATCCCAATGTCATCAACTCTATTGATTCTCTGAACGCCTGAAACACAAAGCCGACGCTAAATTTATTTGTAGCATTTTGTACTGCTCAGTGGCATCTTCACGGATACAAGTCTCTCCTGTTATTTCTCTTTGCGCAGAGCCATTTGGGACATCAAATCCCACACAGCATTATTCAAAAGCAAGGCCTAAATAATCGTCGTATAGATATTCATGGCAACGCCATGACATTGATTCGAGCCTATTTCTATAATTTTCATGGATCTATTCAGTGACTTGTTGTCACAAAACTATATATATATATATATATATAAATATATATATATATATAGTTATATATATAAAGAAAATAATGCAGCCTATTTCTATAATATATATATATATATATATATATATATATATATATCTATATATATATATATATATATATATATATATATATATATATATATATATATATATATATATATATATATATATATATATATGTTATAGAAATAGGCTGCATTATTTTCTTTTAGGGTATGGGATTTTATTCAATTTTTGACATGCAATGCAGCTGGGAATAATTTTGTAATTATTCCGCAAATATGTCCTTTTCTTCTTTTTCACATTATTTTTTTTGTTTTGATGGTTTTCAGACTACTTCTACCATATTGTTTGACGTTAGAATGCAAAATTTCTCACACGTTCAGAGAAGAAAAGGTTATCGCAAAATACGCAAATCATATTCGTTTCGATGGTCATGGTCAAGGTCAAATTAAGTTATTTTTCTACAAAAAGGAATCCAAAAAACTTCTTCCACCTTAAGAGTTGGTGGAGCTTCGCATTTGGCACACTGGTATATGATCACAAGGTCAAGCCTAAACCGTAAAAATGTCTTTCCTGTGAATTTAAGGTCAAGGTCAAAGTTATTTAAAAACGGGAAAAAGCGCTCAAATAGTACTTCGAATATATAAACCTTGAGTAGAAGGGCGTCCTGCATCCTGAATCTTGATCTTCAGAGTCAAGATCAAAGGTCATTTGACATATTACGATAGAATCATTAGATTGAAAACGATAAAATGAAAAGGGTAACAGATTTTCGACCCTTTGGACCTAAACGACGTTACATAAAAGGCACCTCGGTGACCTTGACTTTCTTGGTTACCCCCTGAAAACCTTAAGTTGACCATTAGCTTGAAAGCGGATAGTGATAGAGCGATTCTGAGATCATTTTCCACCCTTCACAAACGACACAGAAGGGGTATCTGGGTCACTTTGGTCTTTTCGGTGATAATGCAATAAAAACATTTCTTTCCTTGGTTTTTGCAACTAGGTCATTTCACTATGTAGCGGAAATCGGTCTAGTTTTTTCTTGTTATTTTATTTGCATGATATCCTTTTGATGAAGGAATTCCGTTTTCTCCTCTTTTTATAATTTTATATTTTCGGTTGCTTTGATGATCGCGGGTACCACAGTTTCACTTGTTTACAGTCACATGTATTCATCAGTACCATCTACAATAAATATCTGTCACTTTAACGGTTTAAGCTAACTAGAAATATGACAACAATACATGTAATCACCACTAATTTAATAATATCTAAAACATAAAATTGAATAAAAATTCTGTTTCAGCAAAACCGATTTCGCAATCGAGTTACGAAACTTGGGAGCGAAAAACCGTTAACCCGAAACCTTAAAATAACATAGAACTTTGCTATTATTAATGTCCGACGCCAATTTCATGACCAATGATCAAAAACTAAAAAAAGCTGCAAAAAAAACATTTTTGCTCTGGTCTCGACTACCTTATATAAAATGTCAAGAATTTGTAATAGAAGACTCTATTTTAGCAAGGATGTTTCACTTTCTCAAATTGAGAACACCTGGCGGATCGTCCAAATAAAAATAATATCTTATTTTATGGCGATCCAATGAAAACTGTACTAGCAGTACCATTTAATCAAAATTTACCTGTGGGCGGACAAACTTAAAATATAGTCACTACGAAAATGCTTAGCCTGCTCCATCTCTTTTTGTCAGGACTTTATGAATCTGGCTTGACAATCTTTCGCAATACCCTTTACTACAAAACTCTTTCAGTCTCTAAGTAAATGAATAAACTGTCATTTTTATGCATAAAAACAGTAATATTTAATCAGACTTGTTTGATTGTCCGTTATTTATTTCTATACCGATTTGATTATAATTCAAAGTAGACAGAATACACAGCTTATTTAATTGCTCAATACACGAGTCTAGCAAACAGTAGATCAATAACATTCCTGTCAAAGCGCTGAGGATACCTTGCACTCAGAAGCAAGCTAAAAAGTATTGTGAGTATACTGTTTTCTGCACATTGCGTACCGGACAGGAGTTTTCTTTAATGTATGTTTTACAGGGGCCTCTGTGTACTGCGAATTGCAGGTGGTGGGCAGGGGAGTGCTATTACGAATTTGCCGGGATATATATTTTAAAATCAACGTAACTTATCAGTTTTATCAAATTAAGAATTAATGTTAAAATCAGCAGTATTACTGCCAAAATAATAAAAACTAGATAAAATAACGTCATAGTGACGTCACAGCTGAAAAGTAGATCACCAAATAATTCTTCGCGAAAAAGTATTTTTATAACGTATCTACTGCAAGGCTGCAAGTGAAAGTGTAAGTTTTCAAGATATTTGGATGTCACAATTGTATGACGTCATTAGACGGTGATGATGACGCCATGGATCAACACTATTTCACGTTGATTCAGAAGCAATGACCTGCAATGCTTGTGACGAATTTCATTTTCATCGCCTAACAGTTTCGGAGAAGATGTATGGAAACGAAAACAAAAAAAAAAAAAACGAAACAAGAAAACATGAGAAACCTTCGCAATGCCCGGTTACGCTATATCTAATTAGGACTTTGTCCCAGGTGTAAACTAACCAGTAAATGTAGTGTATTTAGCTAAATCGCTAATGAGGCAGCTGTGAAGAAGGTGCGTGGATATCAAAATCTGAGAAGTTTTAGTCCAGACTGACACCTAATCTTTTCAGAAAATACATAGCATAAATGCAGAACAATATCCACCTCTCCCCAATCCTGTCTATCTGTTTCAACTGGGAAAGTTTTACCTTCACAGTGTAATCGAGTTCATACTGGAAAGCGCTTTTCTCTTTTTTTCTTACAAATGGTTTCTGTTCAAAAACGCCAACAAATCTCTTGAAAGACGAGAACAGCACATTTACGTGACTGTCGGGGAATATCCATTCTGGCACTGTATGAAATTTTGAGACAAAAGATGCTTTAGATGTTGTGTTTTATCGATAATAATTTTACACCGCACATAAACGACAACAAAGCAGGACGAACACCAAACATTGTGTGCTTATATAAGCAACCAATGTTTGTTTTGCATTTCGTGTTGCACGAGGTAAGAAACTTGCTGGTTGTTGGTAGAAAGGTAGGAATGCATAAAAGGACTCTGTATTATATTTTCCTTTAACTTCCTCCCTCTCCCTCCTCTTTTTCGCTCGCTTTGGAATGTTTGAATGCATACACCCACTGATTTTTCTTTAGATGAAAGAAATCAGCGAACTTTTTGAATTGTCGAACTTAAGTGATCTTCAAGTAACTTTTATTTTCGCGCAATATTTTTTCGATAAAATTGCTTTTATAGGAAGGGTGTTTCTGAATTAAGCAGGTTTTGGGCGCCTAAATTCTTTGCGGTCTTCTGCTGAACATTTTAGAAAAAATCATAGGTTATAAATTTAGCAGTTCAGACGAGTCAGATCAAATAATCCCTTATTTTATAGATATATATTATCTGGAAATAAAAAATAATTATTTGATTGATCAGATGCTGATACAATTATGTGCTATAAAATAACTATGTTGTAATAACAATTAGTTCATATTATGAAATAAATTTCGGCACTATTACTGTGCAAGTGCTATGTGCTTATGGTGCAGTAACTCGAAATATCTGTGTCGGCAATCTCTATTCTATTTAGATGACGATTTTGAAAATACATCACAGCATGACGCCTTTTAAAAATCTACGTGTTAGCTTCGTTAATAAGCCATTTGTTTCTGAGTTTCCGATACAAGTTTGCTCTATTCCTACGTATCTAGTAGTGGAGAGCTATCGTGACAGTAGAGAACTTTAAACGTCAAAAATTAAAAAAAGCAAAAACCAATGTTTTTGTCTCAGAATATCTCTAGTTATCTAAAGATTTATTTCCTGGATAATTCTTTCAAAACTGGTATAAAAATTAAATTACTAAGTTTGCTTTATTTTTCTTAAAACGCTAAAACACTTTATATCTCCCAAGTAACTGCTATTTCTTGTCAGTGAGCGGACAAATGTTGCTAGCTATCAATTTACTGCCATGTGTACTTTTTCTTAGCTAGCTGCTTTATTCTCCACAATGAACTATGTGCTAAGATTTGTTAGATGGTTATGATATAGCAGAAATTAAAGATACATGTGTTTCGGTTGCCCTTTCACTGTCTTTGAAATACATCAAAATCAAGCAAAATGTTTGTAAACATATTTATATTTAAAATCAGAAAAAAATAAGTAAAATAAACGCTATATAGATATTAGATTTCACAAGAATGTTCTTTTATTTGTGTTTGTATTTGTGCTAGCTGGATAACTATTATTTCTCTTTGGTAATATAATTTTCTCTTCCTAGCTAGCGGGATTTATAAAGAAACAAATATTTGAGGCAGTAGACATTTGGGTGTCCTCCTGTCTCTGCGATTTTACTATTATTTTAGAAGCCTCCCCTTTACCTCTCGTAGTTGCATAAGCACACCCGTTTCTGTACATATTAAACAATCCTGCAGTATCAAAAGTTTTCATTTCTAGTATATTCTTGAAAACCATACCTCAGAAGCCTAGCGTATGTCTGCGAGTGTCTTTTCTCAATACAGCAGACAATTGTTGCTCATTTCTGTCCGTAAGAAATCGACAGGAATGTAACTTTTTATATGAAATATTGAATGCTAGCCAATCATTTTTATATATCGGCTTCTTCATTCAAAGATTTTTCAGTAAGTGCTATTGTTTTTTGGATCACTAATTCATGCGTAATACACAACGTATTCGCTTCTGTTTCAAAGTCTTTGTCTCACATTTTCTATCTATCTTTCTTCCTTATCTGAATTTCTCAAATAATTTTTACTAAAGGAGTGAATGACAATGCAACTAATACTTTCTTTATGCTAATTAACGCTTGACAAGCCTTTGGCTCGCAAGGGTTATATGAATTTGTGCGAGCAGCCGTTCGTCCTTTTTTTCTTCTTGACAGTTTTCTGATTTTTTGTGTCTTCTTCTCTGACACTATGGGCCCTAGGACCATGAAACTTGGATACTTATGAAGAGCTTGATCTGAACGTGTGCATGTCACTTTTTATTTTCTTCTTCGATTTCGTTTTCTATGTTAAAACGCCGTGTGAAAAGAGTGTATTTTTGCAAACAAATGCGAAGTATTTAATGTACAGCACGGAACACCACACAGTTGCTCAGCTTTGTGCGAGTTCTCACTGCGTAAACAGATAACACTGCGTATGCCTGATCAGTCAATGAAACTTCAAGTCAACGAAAACCAAACACTACTCGGTTTATAAGACGTATTCAAGCTGTGCCGTTTACAATATTTTACACTTGGGGCAACGTCCCAAGGAGATTTTGCATTTCCGCGAATTCCGTACATTTCTCTTTTCTTTTTTAACACTTGACAAGCTGTTTGCTTGCAAGGGTTATATGAATTTGTGCGAGCAGCCGTTCGTCCTTTTTTCTTTTTTAATCTTTTTCCGATTTTTTTTTGGTCTTCTTCTTCTCTGACACTATGGGCCCTAGGACCATGAAACTTGGGAATTATGAAGAGCTTGATCTGAGCTTGTGCAAGTCACTTCGTTTTCTTTGTTAAAACGCCGTGTGAAAAGAGTGTATTTTTTGCAAGTAAATGCGGAGCATTTAACGTACAGCACAGAACACAGTTGCTCAGCTTTGTGCGAGCTCTGCGTAAATAGCTAACACTGCGTATGCCTGGTCAGTCAATCAAAACTTTAGTCAACAAAAACCAAACACTACTCGGCTTATAAGACGTATTCTAGCTGTGTCGTTTGCTAATATATTTAACTGGTATTACGTTAACAAGTTTTTTCTTGACAGTGGTCTGATTTTTTTAGAATATTGTAAGCCGCATACATGCCGTGCCTTAAGCTCTGTACATAGTTGTATAACACACTGTATGCATGTTGTAAAATACTTTATATTATACAAGAAATAATCCAATGGAAGAACTATTTTTGCGTTTTATTTTTGCGAAGTGTTTAACATTTTGCTAGCGAAATACAGTTCTAGTTTATTTATTTATTTATTTTTTATTTTGGTCATCTTTGCATTGAAACATTATATTTCACTTCTTTATTTGATAAGGAAAATCATGTTTTTAAATAATCCTTGGTTGCACTTCCTTAAAACTCTTGGCCTGAACCCGGCTTTAATATCTCCAGCTGCGTTAATGGTAAAGAGTTTAATTTAACCGCAAATGGAACGGCGTTGCTACCAAAACAGATGACCGCCGCAGAGGTTGACTGTTGGACAACAACGATGGAACGAGCCACTGATCCCGAAGTTGTATTAGTGGTTCGAATAAATTTCGCCTTTTTCTCTCAACAAGTACGTTCAGCTTTGTTTCTTGATAATGAAAGCCGAACCAGCAATACCTTTTTTGTATGTCAGATTTAGTTTAATTAAAGACTGTATTTCGTTTCTTACAGAACGACCCAATGAAAAATGAAGGGGTGTGCAAGTTGCGTGGGCGATAATATGTTGTTTGTGTTTTGTTTCACAACCATTTGCACTATGATGAAAAGTGCCCCATTACGTAATCTTTCATTTTATATAGCCGATTTGACCATTGTGTTTCTGGCGTTTTTACCTGTAGTTTACAATGCCTGGATTTGAAATTTTTATGAAGCTCGCAGCAGTTTTTTTAGCAAAAGAAAAAACTTTCATCTCAATAAAACATGGGATTTGGAAGAAAAGTTGGTTTATGGTTTAATCATGAATCAACTTTTTTCTGGTTTAGCAACACTCTGTTATGGAGATGCAACTTCATAATGCACTCTTCCATGTTTTGCATGTCAAATCGTCGATTTGCTTTTGCGGTTGTTCATTAGGCGACAACAGCACAAGGAAATCCATATCATTCTATATGGAAGGTTGTTATTATTATTTCATTTATTTATTTGTTTGATTTTTTTCCTTGTTTTCGGCCTGTATTACTTTCCATTATCGCAGGAAGTTGTTGAGGTTAATTAACTACTGGTGTCCAGCAATGTTCAGCATTAAGACTTCGGCCAAGAAATATGCCCAATCGAAATGTAATCAAAACTTAAAAGTTATTTTGTTATTTTAAATCTATTAGAATTTAATGCATTGATTAATAAACTCGTGTCAAATTTTTGTTACTGCTGGCACGTAAAACACCTCTTTTATGCCTAATCATACCCACCCCATTTTTGTGAACAAGTTGACAAGTGTGTTTTGCTAATGGGCCACAAGTATTGAGTGTATCATGCAAAACTTGTCCCTCACATATTGCTAAATATAGACCTAACAGACAGCTCATTAAGAGCACGAAATGCTGAAGGATTTAGACTTTTGATTGCAAGTAGTGGGGAGGTTGTTCAGTTTGTGCCGTTTGGCTATGAGTGGCATCTTTGACATTGAGAGTGGTGGCAAATCGGCAAGCTAGTGCACCGTCTGATTGTATTAGATTCAACAACAAAGACCTAAGGCTGTTTATAGAGCTTTGGGGCTAACTGACTGAGGAGTAGTGAAAAGTAGAATCCACTGTCAATTCAGGTTTATGAAAATATTGCTATTAAGTGTCAACTATGATGCATTGAAATAGATTGGCACTTGATTTTTGCTAGCAACTGATGATCGTGAAACTGTAAAAACTTCGTAAATCATTTTCTATGTGGTGTGAATTTCTTTTTTTTTTCCACATTAATACTATACACTGGTCAAACCCTTTAATCCATCACATTTGGAAAATCAGTGATAAAAATCTGTTTTTGTTTCTAAGTGTGCATTGCTAGTGTCGTTATCTATAACTTAACAAAAGTGATTAGTCAACACATGATAATATGTATTTGGTTTAGGGAATATGCAGTCGGTACATTTTCTGATCAGACTGACCTACAAACGCTGTACAAATATCTATAGAGTGAAGTAATGTGTAAGATCAGCAGATTAGTGCGATGCCGTTGGTGAATGGATAACTCGATTCACAACACAGAGAATGTACTTTTGTGTATGTAATGATTAGTGGCTCACTGATTTCTGAGGTGCAGCAGATAGTTTCTCCAAGGCACTAACGTTTCTTCTTTTTTGTGTGAGTGTGGAGAAAGTAATTGACGGGCTGATCTCCATTCAGTGCTTAGGCGATAGGTTTTAAGAGTGGAGTGCAGAAAGAAGGTGGTCATTGCTTCTTGCAACTTTCTGTTTGACCTGCGGAAGTAACAGACAGAAAATTATTATAATGATTCTAGACTTTCGAATGTGTTCTGTAACTGATGAATGGGCAGTACTTTGGACATGTGAAGAATTTTCTTACATTATTACCATTCAAACGTCTCCATTCAGAGTTCTGTACGCGTTTTTAACCAAATTCCATTCGTGTGAATTACATTTGGCCGTGATCCGTGGCATATAGATCAAGTTGTTGTTATGGCTGTGTAGCCTGTAGACAAGTGCTTCAACAACTTCACATCTCAAGGACTATGAACGAAATGTTTCTTGGAAATAGTTGCAGTGGGAGCCGAGCTAGGTGTCGGTCTTAAAGTGTCAGTACACTGCTGGGGGAGTGTTAGCAGCAAGCTGTTTGCCTTTCGGCTCGTACATAAATAACTAGCGAGAAACAGGTCACTGGCGGTAGAATAGCTTGATAGCGCCCTTTGCGTACATCTCATCGTAGTGTGATTAGAGACTACTAAACACATCCACTCACTTGTCACTATGCAACTGCGCTAATTTGACCAACACAAACAGAAGAGTTAAATATATCAATAGAAGTGATTCTTTAGAGACAAGACGAGCTAACTGTTGAGCTGAGAAATGCAGAGTGCATTGAATATATAAATGACTTATAATGTTCTCTGTAAAAAGTTAACATTAAGTGGATGTAATTGTCTGTCTGACCTGAAGGCAAAAAGCAATACATTGATATGAAAATAGGATAATGCACTGATACATTGGCTTGTTGTTAAATGCTGAAAAGATAGCATTCACTTTGCCTCGTGTATCTTTAACACAATCAAAGTGACAAGCGATAGAAACATGATAGGGTGCATAATCTGAATAGCAGCTTATTGGCGGTTTGCTTGTGTGCCACTTGGGAAGAAAACGAAAAGATATAATACTGGCACATATATGGCATATTTAGTGTAACCCATGTTATGCTAACTTGTCATTCACTGCTGCATGCCGTTTGTTGATGTAGATTAATATAGTAATCTATTAACATTTCGTCTCGAAAGCAACAAAGCGGGAGCAGTTTTTTCTACACACAGACGATTCTTTACAGCAAAGCAGACGGCATTGAATAAACACGGCGCGAAAACAGCCGCGAGGAATGGCTTGACTTTGGTAGTCTACAAAACACCGCAACAAAAAGACCAAATTAATGTGCTTATGGTGCATAGTGTCGGTTAATAGACATGTAAGCGACCTCGAGTGCTGTTCTTTGTGGAAAGTGATTTATTGCACGATATCGGGTGTGTGCGCGGATAGACTAGCGGAGAGAAAGAGAGAGGGGGATAGTGGCACGGCATCGTTGCGAGTAACAAGCTTGCTTTACGGCCTATTGTTTATGGCAGCCATCAGCGGTATCTACAGATTGGAGGTGCGTTTTTTCAGTGCTCAGAATGAGATTGTGTGTGATTGATTCGCTGCGCATCTAATGTAATGCCTGGCTTATACTTTGGTGTGTGGCTGCAGTAGTGTGGTTTGTAACTTGTCACGAAACCTCTGTTCAAGTAATTGATTAATAATCTGCGAATTATATGTTGTTAGGGCATTTTATAAACGGTTGTAGATGCACAACTTGTATTTTTATGGAATTTTCTTGAAGCAATAACGGATTGGGAGGGGTGGAGGCATGGGTATTTGGTTGCCATTGGTTGTTAGAGGGGTATATGTACCAAAGTTGACCGCTTTTTCGGTTTCTTGTTTATATGATTTCAATGCTTTTATATTGAGGTTAGTTGCACAGTGCACTTTCGATAACTCGAACATCTCCCGATAAAAACGACATGTTCGGGATATCGCACGTTCGATTAGTCGGGTGATGAAATAGGCAACACTACAAATCACTGGGTGGTGAACACTACAGCATACTTCACGTTATCGAATTACGAGTTATTTAGTATGTTGGTATTGGTTTTACTCAGAAGAAGTAATTCCCATCATTTCTAGAAACATCTTGTATGTTATGTAGCTCATTGTGAGGTCACATTCCCGCCACAGCACTGCGCGGGGGTCAGCATGTGGGCTGTAATTAGGTTTAGAGCTTCTGTATGTCTATTGATATCTGGGCACAATTAGTGTTCTTTTGAGACAAGTTATGCCTTCCATTTGAGTAAGTACTCGCTATAGGGGCAGGTAACCGTGTGCTGCGGCGAAAGAAGCAATTAGGCGTTTGCTTGACCTTTTACGGTGATAGTACACATGTGCGATTTTGTTGACGATTCCAGCTGGTCACTGACTTTGAGAGTGCGGTCAATTGTTCGGAAATCCGAGTTCATGGCTCAAAATAGTCAGCGATTGCTTAGTACGAAACATACAACAGTCGTTTGTCGTAACAGGCTGGCTTTGAAATTCTCTGGAACAATTTAGATAGCGTTATCTTTTGATTAGAAACATTAGAAGGTCAACTGTCATCATCCAAAAAGTGGTGAGGTTTATCCAGGAAATCTCTAATGCTCAGAAATACTATATAGAAAGAAGAAATGAAGAATAGGCTCCAGTATTAACACTTGTTTATCTTTTTTTAACTGTACAAAACAAATCGACTGGCAGAAGAGGATTCTAAAAGACTGCGCAGTATGCGTAACGGAGGCATGATGTTGCGACATGAAACGTCATAATCGCGTCACGGTTACGTAACGATCGGTGACATGTTGTGGACGTGGGTGACTTTTCTTTTTTAATTTTTTATTAGAGTACAATTATAGATGCCGATTTTTACATGACTTGAACGAGAATTCTTTCAGACATGTTTAATAAGAAACTGATTTATGCGTCGTCATGCGAGTTGACGTGTTTATGTCGTAAAGCAGACGTAATGCGATTGAAGACATCACGGGGTCGAGCCATTTGCTCTCGGAGCAAAGAACCACATCGGCATAGACCCGTCACTTAGCTGCTAATACACAAACAAGGTTGACAGGCATATCCAGGGGCGTGCTTCACATTCATCCGAAATTTAAGCTCGGTATTTCCGACTGTTGTTGTTTTTTTTTTTTTTTTATGTCGCATTTCAATTTAGATCATTTTAGATTTGATGCATTTTCACTATATGGTTCTGTGCCAAGCGGTAGCTATTCTTTTTTAACTGCATGTATTTGTCTAAAATGACGGTTTTCAGGGCAAAATATTCGTAAAATTTCTGGATCCACTGTGAAACTTTACCAGTCAGGAACTTTGATAATAGATGTGGAGACATTTGACTAGCCATAAGAGTAAAATGCCAGTGGATTGATTTTTTTTTTCGGATGGACCGGGCTGTTGCATTTTCGTAAGACGCCGCTACTGCCGAAATATGATCATCGAACTTAACCCCATTGCCATGTTTCAAACAAGTATTTTGTCTGGTGTTCAAGGCATGCCTTCTGTTATGTTTTAATATATTATCCTGCACAGTTTATTTCTCCTGTTGGAAATTACTCGACAAGGTCAAACATATCGCTTATTTGTCACCTGATGTTGTTACCTGATGCGAGGCGGTGTTAGTAAAGGTTTCGGGTTTTGTCTGGGCAGATTTTGTGATATTTGTGTGATTTGTTACGCAACAATCTGCTAAATAGTGAGGTGGATTAACTCGAAGGTTTGGAGAAATAGTTAATTTTTCCCCAGTGGAAAAGCAGTCATAATCGGTGTCCCAACAGGTTAAAATGGCGGCGAAAATCAAAAGGATCCCGATAGCAGAATTTTTCGGCAGAACTCGAAGCATTGCACCATTGGGATCCCGACTGTGGGGAAATAATACGTGACAATTACGTGATTCCGGCCTTTAGAGGTGAGATCCTATCTGGATCCTGAGATTTACCGGTCTACGACGATAGTCGGGATCCCGGTCAGGATTCCTGTGCTTTTTTGTGGGCAATTTTTTTTACCCAACTCTGTCTAATAAAAATTGTACAAGATTAAACCTTATATCACTAAATATTTTAAAATCTAGTCCAATTTGGAATTACTCTGTTTTCAGTGGCTTGCACATTGCAAAGATACTGGTGTTCATGCCCAATCGCGAGAAATAGAATCCAAAATCTCCCCCCCCCCCCCCGCCCAAAAAAATATGAAATACGTTTCCATCTGGGGCAACGGAACACAAAGTATTATTAATATTAATCTTTCATCAAAAAGTTAAAATGTGGGCAGACTACGATCAGCAAAGTTGCCCGGTTTTGTAGCTGACGTGTGGGGAAGCGTACGTATAGCAGAACCTCTCCAAACGCCTCACGCATAGTTCTTATGCCAGCATAAGTGAGAAGTAATTTAACAGATAATCGATTTCATATCAAACCTATCCAAGCCGAGTGAATAGATCGAGTATACAAAGACTTGTCAGTTTGTGTTTCGTGAGTTTGGTTAGTTTTTTAGGCGCCCGTCTGTAACAAGTAGCATTCACCGTAGACGTCCGGCCAAACGCCCATTTGCCCTGACCGAAGAAGAATTAACACTGCATTATCTTTTTAAAGCCAGTCGGTGAAAACAGCAAAAATGCGCAAAAACCGCCGGTGATTGGTTGTGAACAGTTACCGTACGGAATTTTTGTAAGGAATTTCACTTTTGCGCGGAAGTAGTTCCGCTAGCTGTTTACTTAACACTGCTATTGATGCGCAGTGATATGCAATGGAGTGTTAATCTACTTGGAACAGAGTTGCCAAATAGAGATATTGTGGCGGCATAACACAAAGAAATACCCTCCTGCCACTTGTGCATAGGAGAAATTAAATGGTCTCGACTACAGTGCAACCCTACTTATCCGAATCTCAACAGCCGTGTAGAGGTTACGCGAATTAAGCCTATGGTAACATTTGTACGACCTTTCCTGTTAACAGTGCACACATTGACACGCTCTGTTGTGTAATCTGACTCGTATGAACTGGGCTGGTCGAACTGCCACTATGCGACTAAAAAGTACCCTTCACTGAGGTTTTCCTCATCTGCGGTCGATTTTTTGTTGTTGACCGGAAGTGATTTCCCCGATCAGTACTGTTAAAAACGAGCACTGATGGCTCGAGTTCACTGTGCAAGTTTGTTTGCGAAGGGTTTGGGAAAATTCCATGGAAGCGATAGCTTAGTGCAATAAATTATGTGTAAGGGGTTGCTGTTATCTGCACGTCATCATTTAGCGAGTTTGTAGCCGATTTTAAAATATGACACATCACACATTTATGCAACCAATGAGACCACAACCCCCTCCACCCCCCTCCGCCCCCCCCCCCCCTTAACATACATACCCAACAGTCTGATGGCTTAAAAATCAATGACATCGATTGCTGGAAGCTCTGTGATCTTTAATATACAAAATTAACCTGGTACAGTGCATGCTCGGTAACTCAGACTTCGAAAACTCGATATATATTAGAATTTGAACGATGTGAACGACCCTGTAATTTATAATTCTGCGTAATTGATTATACGGTATCTCGTGTATTCGACATTTTGAATATTATTTGGTCCGATGAGGTTCGATTACTCGTGGCGAGGCTGTACAAAAGTGATTGTGAAACTCAGTTTAGAAACGCTTTTCACAAGCCAAACATGAAGCAGCTTAGAGACATCGAAAAACTTGGCTATTGTTATTGATTAGCTTGTGCAAAAAGAATACACCATTGCCCTTTAGGCGCCTGTAAATGTAGCGAATTGATGTACAGTCTTTACGGCTATTTAATCCTTACGCAGACAAGAAAAAAAAGCTTACTACGTACAGTTAAATCTACACCTGGAGCATATAAAGGTGTGCTTTATGGAAGTTCGAACAGCAGTGTTTTTGCAAGCAATCAGTTTTAACAATTCACGGAACTGACCATGAAAATCACGGGAGTGTCACAATTCAAAAGGTTAAATAATAAACATTTCCAGGAAATAGCAAGAAAAAATGTCCGTGCATTTTTGAATTGTTTCTTTTAAAATGTCCACCATATGCTGAGGTCAGTGTGTGTTGCCCAGTTTGTTGTACAGAAGGGCTTAGAATAGTTCTATGTAAATATAAGCAATCGGGAAATTTAGGAATTCAAGAAGTTAAAACTGTTTTGGCAACGCGCGCGAGCTTCGCACTACTCAGCGGTGCATCAGATACCATAACTATAGAACCTCGCACTGAGAAAGCTGACGTAGGGCTCCTCCCCTTGCCTCCCCCTCCCCCCTTCTTCCCTGCGAGCAGATCCACTATGCCAACAACTACCTCGCATCAGATACCGTTAGGTGAGATCCTTGTTATCTGACATTCGAACGAAAACATAAACATTTTTGCAGGCGGTAAATAGTAAACCGTCTTGCCGCTCAGTTGGCCTGTTGGGCCGCCAGCCTCTTGGCCGCACACGCCTTACTGGTTATGCTCCACAAACTGTTTCTACATTAAATATTTGTTTACTAGCTCCATAACAGATTAATACAAGCAAATGTACATCCCATGAGCTATTCCCGATACGCCGTGTTATCAGCACTATCCCCGCTAAAAAGCTGTTCGGTTTTGTTTTTCTTTTCTGCCTTGAAAAACGCCCAATTTGTCTGCGGTCGGAAAGAGCACAACACAAAAGACGTTGCTTATCTCTCATTTTACACGATCAAACCCGATGATACTTGGATAAGCTTATCGAGGAAAGCAAGAATAGACCTCACACTTACCTTGATGGATTCTGCGACTGGTGCGGGAAGTCGGAATTTGGCAAATCTGTCAACAAATTGAAACAGGTTCGTTGCAGCAATATGATCGGTGTGGGGGGGATGGGGGAGGGAGGGGGGGGGGGGGAGGGTGGCTGTTTAGCATGGTTTCCAGATCAGTTGTTATTGTGTTGTTAAAAACTCGAGGGTGGCCAGTGAGTGAGTGGGTCAGTGCCGAGACACAACACGTTGTCTTTTCAGCTGCAGCGGTGAATTTTTTGCAATTTTTTTTTTTGCGCCAGCTATTAAAGTACTTAGTGCTGTCAACTGTAAAAGCGTTTTGGTTTAGACCATAAACTGACGTTCGTTTTAAAAGTTCCACGTTGAACTGTCGATGTATGTGTCGATTAAAATACAGTGAATCATTTAAAAACACTGCTGGAACCGAGAAAATATGTCATTATGACCAATATGTTGTTGTAACCGAGAAGTTTGTATGGGCCCGCGTAATCATGTCGTTACAAGCCATAACGAGGCTATACTCTAGTGAATTTTCTGTTTAACTGCTATTTTCACCCACTTGAACTCTCTTTAAAATTTCTTTTTCAACATTTTTTTTTTTTTTTTTGGGGGGGGGGGGGGAGGTCAGGGTACCGGCAGGATGTGATCATAATCGAATTTTTTGTGAAGCACACCTGTGATGACTGCCTCACCATCGCTGTTTTTTTTTGGGGGGCGGGGTGGGTTGGGGGGGGTATCCGCACCTGTTAGCTGGTATTGGGCGCATACCTGCTTTAACTCATGCTTTTATTCAGTGCGGTGCCATTACAACAGTTAAACCCAGCTGGCTTAAGAAATGTTTCTGTTTTCGTTCGAATGACTGGTACCAAGGATCGCGCCTGACCCGTTAATTTTGTATAGTTGGGAAGAAAGTATCACAATTATGTGGGCTTCCTCGGAAATGCGCGTTATTCCATACGAATGGCGTTTTAGTAGGGACGTGTTATATCCAGACGAAGCATCCTGTTTTGAGATGCCTTTCTCGTTGGCGTGTGCATGGACTTGCTGATGACGTAAGCACGTCTAGATTCACTGGTTTCAGTAGGGTCCATGGCTGCATGTTTTCCAGGTTTCTTTGTTCGGGATTTGGCATTGATCTCTCTCCTTGAGCATGTCATATCGCCACCTTCATCTGCCTCTCCGCACTTCAAAGCACTGATTAAGACAAATGCCACATTTTATTAAAGCCCTTGTTGCATCGAGCCTTTCATCCCCGTTGCATCGAGAATGTTTTTTGTCGGAGGAACGATTGTCTTTGTGTGACCTTTTTGTGCTCTTTTGCCTTTATTTTAATATTTAGTCATTAAGAGTGTTTTCTGTCAGTAGTTTTCGACCCATGTGTAGCGGCATCAAGACTTCTGCATTTCGATCCTGTCTGCCAGCGGCCAGTTTTTTTTTTTTTTTTCCGACTAATGCCTCGTTGCATCAAATAAACTTCTTCTCTTCTTATTAGTTAACAGTGCTTAAAACGGGGTATTTGGGTCAGCTACAAATAAGTGTTACTTTTTGAACTACCAATACAGTGTCAAAGCTGCTTGTAAACACTGGAATTGCAATGTGTTAAACTTGAAATGGGATAAGGTTTCTTTCCCCAATAACGTTAGCCCCGAAAACCTGGCTGTGTTTTGATCGCCAATTGGAAACTGGTAGCCAAAAGAAAGGGAATCAGGAAAGGTAATTACACTGATCGTAGTGCTTAAAAAAGCTCTTAGCCAGATCCAAATCAACATATTTTGGTGTGCACGGGGGATATGTTTATCCAGGTGGCATTTCTTACAGGAGTGCATTGTAGATCCATGGTGCAGATCCATGGAACTGCCCTCATCTTTGTGATAATCTGCCACAGTGTTAAACGGTGTTTAGAACAAAAAGAAAGTGAATTAAAAAGAGGAAAAACAAAACAACAGAAGCTGCAACATATCTGTTGTCGAAAGTCTCCACTTGAAATGGTTTTGGAGTCTTAATACAAAGTTACGAGCTGTTTATGTTTTTTTCCTGTTTCCTGTAAATGTATCCTCGAACAACGATTTTTATATGCATAGCTAATGAAGTACAACAAAGCAATGTTCAGCAAACAGAAAAACTTAAGATTAATATTGGAATTGATTTAAAGCATTCACCCAAGAAAAAAAAAGACAGTTTCACTTTTCCAGATGCAAAGATAACGGGGTTTTGATGTGGACCTCTTGAAAGGTGTGTCTGAAGATAAGGTTCTACTTGTAAGACAGAAAACATTTTTCACGGGTTGAGAAATCGTTGCAGTATGTGAAAGTTGAGAGAAAAATGTGCACTTAACTGACACCCAGACATCGAAAGCTAAAAGAAAGCATATGGTTGGGTGTCGCACGTACAGTTCCAAGAAAGAGGAATTGCCAAGATCAAGTAATGGCTGGGGCTGCAAAGAAACACGGCTATGCGATCGCAGGATTTCACAGGGTTTTTTTTTTTTTTTAAAAAAAAGAAGCATGTATTGTTTTGTAAGAATTTTTGGTATAATTTGTGGCGCCCATGAGAGTTGTTTTGCGTGCTTGATTTTTGCTTGATTTTTGCTTGATTTTTGCTTGAAATCCGAGATATTGTTTATTCAGTAAAGCAACAGCCTAGCGACTTCGAATCAATTAAAAGAAACTCTACCTAGATACAGTATACAGTACAATTTACCAAAATAACGTTTTGACTTTCAAAACCTGACAACTTAGTATGTGTTGAGATATATATATATATATATATATATATATATATATATATATATATATATATATATATATATATATATATATATATATATATATGTGTGTGTGTGTGTGTGTGTATATATATATATATAAAAATCTGTTACAGGTATTCGTAGGTATTCACATTTAAATAAGTGTCCCGTGGTCAGAACATTAGCAACCGGACACCTTTTTCTTGAATTAATTTTTCTAGTCCCCATGAAGATCCCGATTTTAACCTGTTGATCCTGATTGTTTTTCCGTCAGAAATTCAGCTGGGTCTTGTTTCGCCCTGGATTCGTGCCCGTCTAAGACACGCACGGGTCTTGTTTCGCCCTGGATTCGTGCCCGTCTAAGACACGCACGGGTCTTGTTTCGCCCTGGATTCGTGCTCGTCTAAGACACGCACGGATCTTGTTTCGCCCTGGATTCGTGCTCGTCTAAGACACGTACGGGTCTTGTTTCGCCCTGGATTCGTGCCTGTCTAAGACACGCGCGGGTCTTGTTTCGCCCCGGATTCGTGCTCATCTAAGACACGCACCGGTCTTGTTTCGCGCCTTCATCGCTCATGTTTCATTGAGCACTGTCACAAATATTGCACAAACAAATGTACTAGATTAAGCAAACTTCACTTGTGGTTCCTCAATCAGGAGCATTCAAGTGGGAGCCAACAAAGAAGAGGCCGAGTAAAGATTCATTAGATTAGTAGTCTTTGTTAGCTCAGCCCAGTGTGTTTTAGAGATTTTCTGTGAGGCGTTCAACGTCAAAGTGTCATAAAGGCCCTGCAGTTTGATCCAACAACTCGGTGTTGGTAGGTTAGTTCCTATCCTGTATCCAATGTTCCCGGTGGTAAATGCGAGCGGTGCAGGCGCGTGTCAACCGGCTAGTGAACCAGGATCGAATCGTTTGCTGTGCCGCAAAATTATGCGTTTTCCGGTGAAATGGCTGCTTTTCGACAGCGTCGCCACATTACGATAAGCGAGACTAGTATCGTACGCTTCTTTTAGGATATCAAGACCGTTAAGGAATAGCTTAACCTCTCTATTACAGGAAGAGAATTAAACTTGTGGCGTGTAAAATATGATTTAGAAGTCGTGCACAATGAAGTGTGCAAATTGACGAGTTCCTTATAAAACAGGACTTCTGATACCTACAATATTTACGGAATTTAGTACGGCTACATAAAGCTATGCATTGATTTCTACCAGCGAAATTGACACTAAGTTGACACTGTTATTCAATTTCTGGCGAAAGAAGGGCAAGTTAGACACACCATATTCTTGTAACACACACTGTAGTATTTATCCTCCTCACCTTACTTTGTTTTGGTATAGAACTTATTTGTTGGTTTTGTAACTTAGGGCCATAGACCGAGGCAACGATTGGAGTTGACGGAGTCAATAATGGTGAAAGTTTATCATTCTTATGTCTTTTATATGCACTTGTTATCCAAGCACTAATTTTATAAGTACTTTTTGGGGTTGTCTTGGTGTCAACAGTTGGCCGATATCAAGACAGTACAGCCTGTATCAGTTCACATCAACCAGTCGACCGGAGTTTGTACTAAAATTCAGAACTTTAACCACATGCACTTCAACACGGGGAAAACGTGAATTTTTAATAAAACTGTTTTCATTCGTAAATCCTGATGGACCACGAATACCTTTGCTAGGATGCTGGGTACTTTCCTAGCGAAATCCGGATTGATGTGTCGTTATTCTGCAAGGGTTTGTCGATAAATCGCGCAAGACCGTGTCCGAAAATCCTTGCGTTGAGAATGCAGAAAAAAATAAGTCCTTAAATTTGTTTGTCTCTGGGTCGTGTTTACTTCAAAACTATGATACGAAGTGTAAAGAAAGTACAATGTTTTTTAACCTTATTATGAAGTCGAATATTATGGGGAACAAGATAATTGCCCAGGCCATTTTCCAAGGAAAGTTACGTGCTTATCCGGGTTTATTTGATTACCGGATGTATTTTTTAACGGTTCGGGCATTAGAAGTAACTGTTTTAAATGCCATGCAAGAAAAAAATGGGGTTTTTCTCATCGATCATTTCAGCCGGATCTCAACATTGCAAATATTGAACAGAAACCGGAAACTGTTTTTGAAAGCATTATGACGTCACGCCCGGTGACGTTACGGCAAGTTTTAAACGGACCGTTGTTTATCTACTTGCAGTTCAGCTGAGTTCATGGTGTGAAGACCTCGGTCGTCTGCTCTTACTGCGTCACCAAAAGAACGCGGCCAGCCCAGCGTCCGACAGCAAGCCGCCGACCATCGCAACCACCAACGGCGAGCTTCCAACCAGCATGCATAGCAGTATGATGCCTGGTGGGGGCATGCCGGGGCCGCACCCTCAGATGGGCATGGGTGCTAACAAGATGCCGCACGGGTATGTTCCCCACTTTTTATTCGCACTTCATTTTCGCTTCCTGCTCAATGAAAACTTGAAATACTCTGGTAACGCTTAGGGAAGTGAAAGCAGAAAAGGCGTCAGTTTATCTGGTTTTACAGAAGACACAGAAACCGGAAGCAAGAGGTAAGTTATGCAATAGACCTGCGATGACACATCTGATCATACACTGTGCACAATAATTTTTTCCGCAATGAGAAACTGTGAAACCAGAAAAAAAAAGAGAAAAAAAACCTGCAACAACGAAAGCGATTATGTTTCGGTGGGAAAGCACTCGTCTGCGATGCTCTCCTTGGAGTTTGATTGACAAGGAATTTTTTAAAATAAGTTTCTTAAATTCGTCCGTATTTTCAAATTTTCAAACACGGTGTCTTGGTTGTTCTATTCTCGCTGTTTTTGTTCATTGACCGTTTCCATGTTAAAATATATGTAAGTTGCAGAATATTGTGTTGTCTTAGTTGTTTTTTTTTTTTTTAATTGCTTTTGAATTTTTTAATTGATCTGCCGAAACAGTCATACCCAATACACTAATTACCAGTAACAGTAATTTTGAATTTTGCGAAATAGGAACATTGTGGTTTCGTTGTTCAAACCCGAAGGGATCGAACAACGTGGTGCAAATAATCCGGCTGTATGAATGTCCCCTGTGAAAATATGCACGCAATAGAGAGAACTTGGGATCAACTTTTGGGTTTGAATTAGGCGCGGAAACGAATTAACTCGAGGCGTATCAACGTGGATTGCTATTACCGAATACATCTCCCGCCAGGCCGTCGGTCTACTCGTTAAATTAGATCTCAGGCGGGAGCGAAAGCCACTTTGAGTGAGAGTGTCGTAAAAGTGAATACTTGACCCATTTTATATCTGTTAATGTGTATCACTTTTTTTTTCTATTGTTGAAGTGTGACAAAGAACAACGGGAAACAGGGCATATTTGGCAGCAGGGAAAAGGCAAATAGGAAAAGCTTTGCACATATGAGGATGTAATTACGGTGCGTTATTGGGTAACAGCGATTGCAAATAAAAGTGCTAATCATAACGGGGCTGGCGGGCAAGTGCTTCGTCGCTGAGCAAATATTGGGTAGCCTGTTGTTCTCAGCCTCACAAAGACAGTGCTGCCTACGTCATATTGACAAAACCATTGACAACCATTGACAGAGAAATTGTGATTCAAGCCAAAGATGGTAAGAACAGACTAATGGCATTAGAATGGTAACGTGGGATGAAGGAGGAGAGCGGGGATGGCGGGGGTGAGGGGGGGAAGGGGAGGGGGGATAAGCGAGGGTGATGCTGTGAGGGCAGCTCACTCCCTAATGCCACCCCGTCTTGGAGAGAGAACACGCAAATATCCCATATTAATAATACATTGGCCAATTAGCGTGGAGGACAACCGCCTGGATGCCACAAAGACAGCACGGTAATAGGATAGCTCAGTGTGCCTTACCGGGCCCGTGCTGCTGGGCGATAATACAGGAAGGAATGACTGAGCGCGGCACAAGAAATGTGCTAAATTCATAATGCATGAGAGGGTGTAAGTGCTAAATGACGGATGATCAAGTCTTCTATTGAACGTCATTTATCAATTGGCGTGACTGGCAGAAATGCTACTGTTATAACTCTCGTTCACAGATGCGGATTTACTTGGTGAGTTTGGGGGGGGGGGGAGGGGGAGGCGGGAGGGTGAGAGGTCAGGGGATACTGCGGAAACTGGATATGGAGATGGTTGTACCAAAATCGAATCGAATTCGAAAAGATCGCTCCTAAAAACTTGCTATAATGAAAAATGGCAGCAGTAGCTAAGATAAGTGCCGCCGCAAATCACAATGGAGAACGGGTGTTGACCTGAAATTAAGCACTTCTTGTCTTAACACTCTTCAGATTTGTTACTATTAGGTCGAACTTAAGACGCATTCATATTTGTGGAAATTTGAAGGGATGCGGTACAAGCGAACCATATCAATTTTACTAATCAAATCTACATTTACAGCCAGTTGTCCCGTGAACTAGCGAAAGACAGGTCGTGGTCCCTGGGCAGTGCTGTGGTATGGTTTCCGTGTAATAGCATAAAATAAAATTTAAGACATTGAGAGCAGTGTCAATATTGATACTGTATTTGAAGTTCTTGGTTGGATACAATCCAACTGCGGTTGGTCCACACTTTGCCGGGCTATATTCTAGCTCGTAGGATAAATGATAGTTCAACCCCCCCCCCCCCCCCTTCATTCCCACCCCAATCCCTTCTCCCACCGACCTTCTCTCAAGAAACGTGCCTGTCAAACCAATGGTTTCTTCCTTCAAAGTCTGTGAAAAAATCATTGTGGTTTGGTGCCACTCATTAAATAGAGTAGGACAATCTGCCGTGTGGATGGCTTCACACCATAATTATTGTGCATTCTGCGCCCATCACTAGGGTTATTATTTACTGGCCGCTCGCATGTTTGTCACAAGGCTGCTGACGCTTTTGATGTCATCTGTCCAAGAAATTGCTGCTCAGTGGAAAAAAAAGAGGGGGTGAAAACACCACAAGACAGTGTATTCCCTCCCTGTCCAGCCCCGCATTAAAACATGTTTACAGACACGTAAAGGAATTGTTTATTTCCTTTCTCTGATTGCGTTGAGTAAGTTATCAGTTTTAGTCTCCTTTTGGTAGTAGTCTGGTGAGGAAATGTTATTACTTTGCTCTGTGTCATGCGTAAAGGGAAGAATAAGGGAATAAGGAAATAAGGGAATAAGAATAAGAATAAGGGAAGAATTTCTACTTTTTTTCTCGCCGGGAAACTGCGTTTTAGAAATAAGGTTACGGCAGTTAGAGACATTCTGGTGGACAAGTGTCGATTTAATTGCTAGGATTTGCTATTGTTTAATCGTTTGGTGATAAGTCTTTAGATTAAAGATTAAGGTGGGTGAAAAAATTGCGTTGCAAACGTTTAGCCAATCCGAGGCCAAGGGGAAATTTTATTCAAAAGCAGCGATATGCAGAAATGGAAAGGCAAATGCAATAAAATTCCCTCAAATCATTTTTACCACGCAACCGGAAGTCAGCGAATGTTGAAATTGGGTTAAAATTTATGGCTTTATAAAGTTCGTTGTATACATTGGAAAGAACCTTTTGTGATGATTTATGCACGCCCGGAAGTGTGCTGTCCTTATTTACGCCAATAACAGGCGGAAAATTATCACATAAGCCGTAGTCGTATATATTATGCTAGGTGTTTGTACGGGGTGTGGGCGGCTTCTCCGTAAATTTATACCCTTTGTCCCTCTGTTTTAAAATTCGTTCAGTGGTTATTGTGACAGGTTTAAACGACTTTCAATCAAATTTACTTAACTATAAAGGTGTCGTTTTTTTCAAATGCAGAAAAACACTGTTCAGCCTCGACACCAAAGTGCGTCGATGGAAGAGTATGTGTGTGTCTTTTTTTTTTTTTTTTTTTTGGAGGTGGGGGGGGGGGGGAGAGGGTGGGGGAACTTGGCCCTGAAGAAACAGTAAAAAAGTAAATAATAAAATGTGAAAAATACTACTATGTAGCATGTTAATCAAACGCATATACGACAACTCCGCAACCGCCATTTCACCAAATAAGAGTAAAGCAAATGCATATGAAAGGTCTCAGACATATGTCTCGGAAAAACGAAAGAAGCTGTTCAGTGCAACAACACAAACAAATAAAAAAATCAGAATTATGGTAATGAAGTTAATAATAATCATATTTTTACTGAAAACAAGGTAATTAAGTAAATAAACACAGTTTTAAAACTAGAACCTCACTTCGCTAGCGAAATGTTAAACACTTGACAAAAATTAAAACGCAAAAATACTTCCTTCAATGGGTTATTTCTTGAATTATATATTGCAAACAACACAGCTTGAATATGTCTTATAAGCCGAGTAGTGTTTGGTTTCTGTTGACTTAAGGTTTTATTGACTGATCTAGCATACGCCGTGTTAGCTATGAGCTATGAGAGACTGATCTAGCATACGCAGTGAGAGCTCGCACAAAGCTCACTGTGCAACTGTGTGTGATGTGGGTTAAATGCTACGCATTTACTTGCCAAAAATGCGCTCTTTTCACATGGCGTTTTAACAAAGAAAACGAAATCAAAGACGAAAATAAAAAGTGACATGCACATGTTCAGATCAAGCTCTTCATAAGTCCCAAGTTTCATGGTCGTAGGGCCCATAGTGTCAGAGAAGAAGAAGACACAAAAAATCGGAAAAAGTGTCAAGAAGAAAAAAAAAAAGGACGAATTTTGCTCGCACAAATTCATATAACTCCAGCAAGCCAAAGGCTTGTCAAGTGTTAATTAATAAAATAAGTTAATATTTATGTCTCCCCGACCAAGGGGAGACATATAGTGTTTGTACGTTCTGTGTGTGTGTATGTGTGTACGTGTGTGTGTGTGTGTCTGTGTGTGTGTGTGTGTGTGTGTGTGTCAGTCTGTTGTGAACAAAGTGTTGTGTGCAAGATATCTCGAGAGCGAAACGTCGCATCAACTTCAAACTTGATCGAATTATTCCTTGGTAAGGTCGGACGGTTCTATCAACTTTTGACGCATGTCACGTGATAAGGGCAAGCGTATGACGTCATTACGTAAAAATCTTGTGTGCGAAATTTCTCAGCCGCTGAACATCGGAGAAAGTTGAAACTTGGTGGGATTGTTGCTTGGTTGGTCCGAAAGACGCTGTAGATTTTTTTCGCGAGTAGAAGGAACGAATGCGGCGTATGACGTCATCACGTAAAATATTTATATATTTTGAACAAGATCTTGTGTGCAAAATATCTCGATAATGGAAAGTTCTATCCACTTCAAATTTTATACCAGTATTCCTTGGGTCAGTCGGCGGGTTCTATCAATTTTTGGCGCATGTCAGGTGATTAAGGGAGGCGTATGACGTCATTACGTAAAAATCTTGTGTGCGAAATTTTTCAGCCGCTGAACATCGGAGAAAGTTGAAACTTGGTGGGATTGTTGCCTGGTTGGTCCGAAAGACCCTATGTATTTTTTTCGCGAGTAGAAGGAACGAATGCGGCGTATGACGTCATCACGTAAAATATGTATATATTATAAACAAGGTATTGTGTGCAAAATATCTCGATAACGGAAAGTCCTATCGACTTCAAATTTTATATATATATTCTTTGGGTCAGTCGGACGGTTCTGTCAACTTTTTACGCATGTCACGTGATTAGGGCAGGTGTATGACGGCATTACGTAAAAAGCTTATGTGCCAAATTTCTCAGCTGCTGAACATCGGAGAAAGTTGAAACTTGGTGGGATTGTTGCTTGGTAGGTCCGAAAGACTCTATAGAATTTTTTCGCGAGTAGAACGAACGAGTGCGGCGTATGACGTCATCACGTAAAATATGTATATATTATAAACAAGGTCTTGTGTGCGAAATATCTTGATAACGGAAAGTCCTATCGACTTCAAATTTTATATGAATATTCCTTGGGTCAGCCGGACTGTTCTATCAATTTTTGGCGTGTCACGTGATTAGGGCAGGTGTATGACGTCATTGCGTAAAAATCTTGTGTGCGAAATTTCTCAGCTGCTGGACGCCGGAGAAAGCTGAAATTTAGTGGGATTATTGCTTGGTAGGTCCGAAAGAAACTTTAAATATTTTTCGCAAGTAGAACGAACAAAGTGGCGTATGATGTCATCGCGTAAAATATGTATATTTTGAACCAGATCTTTTATGCCGAATATCTCGATAACGGAAAGTCATATCGACTTAAAATTTTATATGGATATTCCTTGGTTCAGTCAGACGACTGTTTCAACTTTTGACGGGTAAAACGTTATCTATTCTTAAAAAAAAATATCTCGACATCGGAAAGTCGGATCGACTTTAAATTTGGTGTAGTTATTCCTCGGATAAATCAAACGGTTTTGTTAAACATTATTAAACTCGTATAGAAAATCAAGAAAGGTGCATAACGTCAACACCCCCCCCCCCCCACCCCAGCCTCCCCATTTTTGGCTGCTTT
>OX457028.1:25780157-25927840 GCA_949752745.1 Protula sp. h YS-2021
TTGAACAGTGAACTGTGTTGGCAAGCCAGAATATGTCTTATGTGTGTACCGTACTGGTATAAGCTATGTGCTAAATCTCTCTATCCCGGATCCATGCGTAAATAGGATTAGGTGCTGGATGGATTTGCTTATGTAAACAGTCACAGTATCGAGTTTTCTGCTGAAATTCTACTCCAAATTTCTACATACATCAGTTCATCTGGAGCGTCCTGGAATGGCAAAAATTGTCAGCATTCTATTGCTAAACACTCAACAAGTAAGCTGCTGCCAAACATTGTGGCACGGTTAACAGACAAAAATACCAAACAAAATTGTACACAACAAGGAAAAACCAAAGATGGAAACACACCTGTAGTGGCATACTCGTAAAACACAGCGTTCATCCTAGGATTGGGTCTGTGCTCGGTACAGAAATACAGAGACGCAGCAGTTCCTTCTGCGCATGTCTTACGACATGTCACTTCTGCCCATGCCCAGTAAAATCTGGAATAAATGGCAGTTTTTAGTTCCACATATTGGCAACGTACGTTCAGTGTCTGTGCATGATCTTCCTATGCAATCCCATATCCAACTACTTAAAAAATCGGAATTATAACACGTACAGATTGAATAATGTACGTATAAAGAAATGATAGGAAAACGTCAGCGTTCTCTAAATACGTACAAAAGTCGCGAAACCAATTCACAGAATAACAATAGGCATGACGCAAGAAAACTATGTCGATGGCTTTGTGACGCAACACGTTTGCCTTTGCACTGCACAAGTTGCTATGCGTCACTCAGGCTGCAGAACAATACTATGAAAAAATTTTCATGAAAAATAATGAGTTTTTGGCCATTTTCCGCCATTTCAGTAATGATTTTGCCCGTTTGTGTTATAATAGTGATAGACCATGGAGCAGGCTTGTTTTGTATGGGATTCGAGCACTTGTGGAAGGCCAATGAGCTCACGGCTGCGCGGTTCGTTCACAGTCCTTCCACGCGTGCTCGAATCCCATACAAAACACCCATCTCCATGATCTATTGCAACAATCGCAGTGCAGCACAAAAGTGTGTAGCTTTCGCATTCCGGGCGCAGAAGTTATCGGCGAATTGTCGCAATATTTTAGTCGCTGCCTCTCAGAGAACGCACAATGAGTTGGGTGGTATAACAAAGAAAAGAGAGAATTGTTGATAGAAACGAAAAAAAAAAAGAGAAACTCCATTATTGGTCCGATTTAGTTTCATTGCTCTGAGCTGCATTCCTTCAACATTCATGCAAATAGCTCGTAAAGAATGAACACTGCTTGGCGGAAAAAAAAAAGACTTAGCAAAAGAAGTTGCTGCAGTTAGTACAGCATTTATTGACTTGGAACAAAAAGATGTTTGTATCTGCGCAGAAGCTTGTAAAGGCGGATCATGGGTGATTTGTTATTCTTCCAAGTGTAGCTTTGTTTATTCTGTGGGGCATGGGTTCTTGTAAACAAAATTAAAAAGTTTATTAAAGTAAAAAAAAAAAAAAAAACACGGAAGACGCTGTTCAGGTAGCTGACTTGTAATTTGCTGTAGTACATGGAAGTCCATGAAGTTTACCTGGCATCAAGTTGCAGAAGAGAAGGTGCAGGGATGCTTCATGTGGTTGACCAACCGTTCACAAGAGGCTGCAAACAGCAATCTGGATCACAAGGTTACATGTTTGCCATGTGATTCTCTCATCCTCCCTCGCCCCCTCCCTCTGTCCCTCTCTCCCGCTTCTCCGGTCACTGCTGGGGGGTGGGGGTTGCGAATATACCAGTAGCTAGGAACAGGTTGGTATCAGACAGGCAGTGTGATCCCCACTTGTGGTGTCCGATGTGAACGTTACCCGGTAAACAGCGCCGCAATAAACTGTAGCATGTATCGCCAGGGCTGGCGTGTCTTCTCGTGTCTGCATGGGGAGTTTGATGTCAGTCGCCCGAGCAAAAATCAAACGGAGGTAGTGGCAGTGGTCTTGCCCCAGAGTAACCTGTGACCTCGATACACACGTGCATGAAATGCCCTGTAACATATATGTATTAAGGATTGCGTTATTACCGGTATTGCGGTATGCCGCGGTACGCACACTGCGGTACCGTACACGGAATTCAAGACCACTGGTATTTATCGGTGGAACTTTAAGAAAACAAGGTTCCGCTATAAATAGACACAGATAAAGGAAAAGACCATAAAACCAGACTGGATGTTCATTTTTTGCTTTGCCGCATTGTTAATGTCTCCGCCCCCCCCCCCCCCGCCCCCCCCCCCCCGGCCCCCTCCCCCTGCCCCCGCGCACACCGTCTCCTTCGTGATCATCTTGCTTTCCGTGTCAATGCCCTGCCGCTTACCAGTGTCGGAGTATGCCCCTGCTGCTCAGTAACTAGCTGCATCGGTAATTTCCCAGTCTGACACTCTCTCAAGTCTGGGCATTGCAGACCCGCCTGGGTATAAGCCGGGCTCCTTATTGATGGTATTCGCACCATGTTATTGAATGATGAAGTGATTAAGCAGTGACTAGATCAGTAAAACAATGCACTGTATCAGAATCATAAGCGCAGCTAATCTTACCAGTGTGCATTGTGACTCTGTAATCGTAACAACATCACTTTATTACCAATCGCCCACCTACAGAATGCCAAGCAGTGCTGCTGTACACCGACAGGAATTGGATTACAGCCGTGCTTTGCGATTTCCCATTAGCGCTGTGAGCAATGTTCATCCTCGTCATATATTTTCATTTTGAAGTGAAATTTGATGGAGGCGTTTAATATTTGTGCAAACTCAAATTATGAAGAAGTAGTTTTTTTATTTTGAATTAAAATTTTATGTATTCCTGTGAAACAACATGGTTTAAAAACGAAGAGGTAGGAGCAGAAACAGAACCATTAAATAGATTCTGTGTGCAGGATGTGTCCCAAGAATTAACATCAAAGCAGAACAGCTTAAGACGTCACTTTATAAATAGAAATTGCTGGTATAAATACGCCATAAAATGTGTGGTAGCTGGGCTTAGAAACTGTTGGAGTCAGGTCAAGTATAAGGATGGGCCCACTGAGCCAAGCTGAACGACAAATCCAATGCATGAAGGTGGGGGAGGGGGGTGCAGTGAGAGAAGGGTTGAGATGAGCATGCACAGTGACAAGTAAAAGACGGACGGTGTAGAAGACGTTGTTGTGGGCACTTATCCCTTCAGTAGAGAGCTACAGTTGCGCTTGTTTAGTTGCTATTAGGCATTGTAGCAGCAACAACTTAGGCTTAATAAATAATGCGGCGGTGCTAGCCTGCATTAATACACATAGAGCGACACGGTGGGAGCAAAGATCTCTTCAACATTGTACACGGCTAACCAGTGGATCATAAGCATCATTTACTGATAAGCATTGCTGATACAGTTATATTGTGTTAATACGAGTGGCGATATCGCTAATCATGATCGAGGGAACAAGACTTAAGCCCGCACAAAGTGCTGCGATGAATACTTGAAAGGTCTTAGGATAGGAAATCAATCATATGTATGATATTAGAAGCTAAACGTGATCATAGCGCTCGACAATCAATGGAAGAACTTCTGCAGTTAACAAATGAACACAAGTAAGGCAGAAAGCTTTTCTCTTTTATTCTGTTGGCTTTAGACACTGTTTGGTGTGAAAGTGAATGGGTCAATGATGCGGAATCGCTGGATCAGGTACATTTCGGATCTTGCTCTTTTTGAGGAACAGCCATTACTTTATGAAAGTGAATGTAGAGACGCTGTTTGTGCGACACATAATGCAGTAATTAAAAATGATCCGAGTTAAAAGCAGGTCGGTAACAGCGCTCCAGGTTAGAGTGAAGATTGCGTTGTGTAAAAGATTATATTGTTTGCGATGAAGGTGTATATCAATGTTGTGTCGATATGCATAGCCGCATAAAATTAGCGTTAAATTTAATTGATTTTAATCAAACTTTTAAAAAACTGTGGTGTTGCATAGTTGTTTGAAAATTAATGATGTGCGGTCTATAGAGTTCTCTCATTTGTAGCGTTACTCGCCAAGATTCTGTTTTACAAGACCAAATGTTGAGTGCAAAAGCGTTGTGTTCATCGGTAAAACTCGCCAATTTTTGTTGCTTGATGGTGACCATCGAAATGAAACCCAATATGAAATGAATATCAAAATGCACAGTTTTAAATCAAGTCTTATATCTCTGCGTCAAATTAGCTGGTCCTTGGTCTAGTTTTGTAAAAGTGTTGGCAAAAAAAATAATAATAATAATAATAAAGATTAGAATAATAATATTAATAATAATAAAAAGGCCAATGGCCAGAAAAAAAGATGGAGAGTAAGAGAATCCGGGTCAAAATGGCCCGGTCCAAAATGGCCCGAAAAAGTGAAAAGGGGGTCAAAATGGCCCGAAAAGTGCTAGAGCCTTATATTTTACTCAGTGTTGCTTGTTTGTCACGCTCTGTTATATCTATTTCAATCAGTGCTACTCGATTTCCACTCACTGCTACTCGATTTCCAATCAGTGCTACTCGGCCTTCAAACCAACATCCTTTCTATTGCATAATGTGTCAAAGCTGTCGTCGACTTAAGGTGCCGTTAATCCTTTTGTATGCCCAAACTGCAAAAACCTCAGACTCTTTAATACCGCAAGAAGTGATAAGATGTGGTAATCCGGATTACGTCCAAGCAATGCGCACAATCTGCGTTGGAGACCTGTAAATCGGGAGAATCAAGAGACGGATGAGTGATTTCTTGTTTCTGGGAAATGGAAAAGACTTAAGCCAATGATCATATGGATTCTTTAACTTATGTGCACTCTATAAATGATTCTGTATTAATGAGATGGTGCCATTTTGGGCAGTGCCATTTCCCCCCCCCCCCCCCCTTACACTTTTGGCGGGCCATTTTCGACCGGGCCATTCTGACCCCCCTTGCACTTTTTCGGGACATTTTGACCGGGCCATTTTGGACGGGCCATTTTGACCGAATACCAGAGAGAGATCGTATTATTTCAAAACACACTGTACGAATCATCGACTTACCGAATGTTAAATACGGAAAGAACGAGGAACGTATATAAATGTTTATTTTTTTAAATGGGGTGGTATTGGAGCGGTTGTCGTGCTTTTAAGAATAATAATGCAAATTTCAGTGGGTGATAAAACCGATATCATTCAGAACTTGGTTCAGGGTTTCAAGCAGTGGAAAGGAAAACCGGTCTTGTTGGTAAGCCTTTTGCAAAAATTAATATCAGCAACCTTTTTTTTTACCACATATATCGTGTGCAACACCCCCCCCCCCCCCAAAAAAAAAAAGATAAATCCGGAACTTTTAGTTCAGTTTCACTTCAGGGACGTTTAAACCCGGAATCGAACATGCCGTAGCATGTCGTAACATGAGAATTGCTCATATGTTGTGGTCTACATCTCAAATTGCAAAACAGTCGAGGCAAAACAGCAACTATAAGTATAACGGGAAAACTGTTTTTAATGCAATTTGAATTCGTTGATATTTCTCACGAACTGAATGTTAGAAAGGAAGATTCGTTCACATGTGATTTTTCTTCTTCGTCTTCTTCTTCTTCTTCTTCTTCTTCTTCTTCTTCTTCTTCTTCTTCTTCTTCTTCTTCCTCTTCTTCTTCATTTTACCAATTTTCGGAGCTTGAGAGCGGAAATATTTGTATAACCATTGAATAATGTCATTGCTTACAAAACGTAGGGTATTTTAGTTACGTTACAAATTCTTCTTCTTCTTCTTCTTCTTCTTCTTCTTCTTCTTCTTCGCTCCATTTACGATCAAAGCAGTGCCGTTTTATGACCGTTACATTGGTAGTCAGCACCATTTCGCAACTATATTTAATACTTTAATAGCGTACAGAAAGGGGAAAGTAATAAAAGAGAGATGAAAAAAAAATATAAGTTACATTAATGCTGATGGCTTATTGTAGTAATTAACTACATTTTATTGAAAGAGCCGTTTGAAATTTATCCCGGTCAGACCAACTGAAGCTGCCTAAACAAGAAAATACGGACTTCTCAATTGAATTTGAATAGTTGGCGAATCTACATCCTCGTTCCAAAAAAAAAATCTGGCAAATACCGAAGTTAACACAAGCCCACTCAATGCAATGGAGAAAAAAGTGTTAAATTCGCCTGATCATGTACAGAGGCTAATGGTCAGTTCATTTCCTTGAGTTTTTGATCAGTTAACTAATTTTCGAAGCTTTCTTGTGAAATTATATCACGTAAACATTGAAAACAGTTGCATTGTTTACAAAACATAGGGATTTTAGTTGGTTACATATTTGTAGACTCTTGAATTTTTTTTTCATTGTGATTTTTAAACAACACCTTTGCAAATTAAATAAGTAAATAAGTTAATAACTTAAAAACAAAGGGGTATTTTTATTTTTATTTTTTTTCAAATTTGAATGTTGTGAAATGGAGCATAAGGATAATAAAAATTATTATGTGGCGAAATGGCGTTTTGGTTGTTTTGAAACGGCGCAAGAATATCACGACCAGAAATAGTCCAGCGACTTCAGTCACGAAATAGCCCCGAACATATGTACATTAACACGGACCTTCGAAAGAGAAATAACAACTGGCGAAAATTATGGGTAAACGAATAACTGTGAAGTTGTGATTTTAATTCTCAATTTCAACGCTCCACACTAACATTCTATAATACTGTTTTGTCATTTCTAAAACAGACGTCATATTTTGTGTCATTGTTTCTACTTTTACAGTGTAAAATTCAAAATGTCCCCTGCCGTTATTGTTCCCGTGCTGACCGCATCCGTTTTCTCATCGTTTGTATAAACTTCAAACGGGAGTAAATTAGCTAAATAAGTGGACTTTCGCAATAGTTTAAATGGAGTTGTTGGAATACTATCAGTGGTCATTATGAGGTCTTTTAGACACGCTTTGAATCTGAAGTCACGACCAATTTTGTACCTGTATGTTTTTGTGTTTTGAAAACAAAGTTGAAATGTGTATAAATGTTACTTAAGGCTTTAACGAAATTATAGTCTATTGAGCTTTGCGGGAACCTACGCTTGTCTATTTACTTTACCGCCCCAAGGGGCGATAGGGGTTAAACTAAGAGGGGGCACCGCTACCATTTGGGTCGTGTTCAATGGGCAAAAGTATCTTCTTGAGCCTGTCTGATTCAGTGAGAGCAAAATCTCGTATTTCCACTTGTATAGCTGTTTCTAAAAGATTCAGAAACGGGTGCAGCCAGTTTTTAAGGTTTTTATTTATTTATTATTTTTTTATTATTATTATTATTATTTGTAAAGGTATAAGGGCTCTATACAGGGGTACAGAAAATGTTTTATCGCTTAAACCTGTTACAAAAGAATTATAATTCTTTGCAATTAAAATATAATGCCACAAGTCGGTTAAGGTAGATTTGGCTGGAAAACGAGCTATGCAGTAAACCGTGTTTGATTGTGTGAAGAAGGTTAAGATATCGCTTATATTTAATTTTTATAAAATATAAGGTATAACAATTAAGGTTCTTTGGTCAGATTTGCAAATTTTATGTGAGAAGGCCAAAATTTGCCCAGAAAAAACTGGAATTTTGCGATCACATTTTAATTTATTTTATTAATCAAAAGTCAGTTGCACCGCTTTGGCATGCCTCCTGCTGAGACTGCTGTGAAATACGTCAGAGAATGGAATCAAACCCGTCTGATACGACGGTTCAAATATTAATGGCGTCCAACGCACTGAGATTACTTTTCTCAGTAAGGTATGCTGCGCGTTGACAGAAGCCGTGTGACTGCAGACCTAACTGACCGCAGCAGGGCGGTGGACTGGTGGGGTTGGGGGTGTGAGGTTTGGCTGAGTGGTTGCTATATTTTCCTTTTCAAATCATGAGTCGGGTTAAAAGCTTGACGGGTGCGAGAGTGTCTGAGTTTGACTGTTTTGACAGATTGAAACTGAGTTCACCTAACTGTATTTCAGGCAAAACAAACAGAGGCCTGCATTGAGATTACTTTTCTCAGCTATAAATTCACTGTACACCCCCGCCCTCCCCCCTCCACTACCCACTCCTCCCTCTCTTTAATTTGAATGTTTGAATGACGCAGAAAGATGCAACGCGAAAACATGCTCAAAGTAAGCGTCATAAAAATATCACTCAACGCCTCCATTTGGAGGAAAATGCGAGGTTAGCCCCCACAGATATAAAATGGCAGTCTAGCAGCAAGAGGCACTAGTTCTGTTTTCTAAGTAAATTGGCGGCTTGGGCATTCCATTACTCAGTTTTTCGTTACGTCACTGCCACTCCAGTGTTGTAAGATTTTCCCGGACTCATTGCGACGTCAACAATAAAAGGTGTGACGTTTTAATGTACTGATGTTTACTTCATGATGGTCCGTTTAAGGAAACACCTCGATTCAGCTAACAGATTCTTTAACATCGCCTAACCCTTCCATATGGCACTGTTTACAAGTGAAACTTCAAAACAGCGTGGATTTGTGACTTATCAAGGGTGAAATCACACCGACTGATATAAACAAGCCCATAGCTCAAAAGATAGATTGTCAACACACAAGGAGAGACAAATTGCTGCGCAGTTGTTTGTGCGGCGGCAAATGTCGCCGGATTACACATTGATGACGATAGGGCTCAGATATTTGGTACGGTTTACGGTGATTTAATTTGTGGTGTCCGGTAACATGGGGCAAAATAAAATTGATACATGGTGGGCTTTTTGAAAGCTTATAACAAACATTAAATGAAAAGGGACGGGATGAAATCTCGATGGATCTTTACAATGAACTAATAGTGTTAGCTTTAGAAGCAACAATAAGAACAAAACTGAAGTCGGTTGTCAAACGGATCAATGCGTCGTAATAAAATCACGGCACAAGTGCTGTGAAAATTAAAAGCCTCGTCCCTTCGCAATACTGATCTGTAAATAATGGCCCTTCCGGAGATGCTAATTTCGCCGAATGACGTTTCTTCTCAGATTGATTTCTCTCCGTCTCTCTCTCTCTCTCTCGCAACTTCTCACAACACTGTGGAATCTCTCCAGCATGATCTCTGTAACGAAGTAGTTGTTTTGCACATTAACCTGCCCTACTTAGCCGGCTATTATTCGCAGAAAAGCCAAGTACGCATGTATGGCATTGTGGGTTGGGTCTTGTGAGAAGAGTTCAGGTTTGTTGAGAGAAGAGAGAGAGAGAGAGAGATCGAGCGATGACCCTGGTTAATATTCCTGTAAACAAGTGATGGACGATCAAAGTGCATTGAACTTGGTGTGTTTCGCAGGTTGGTTAGTAACTTCTGCAAGTCACTTGACTCGGAGTCTTTCCGTTTACACCTTGTATATTGCGGTGGTGGAACCTGACTATTCGTTCCGTACCCAGCAGGGCTAATAAGTCGAAGTGAAGCACCTAAAAAAGCTCGTGTTTGTATGAAACACTTTCATTTACAATAAGAATATACCAAACAAATAAGAAAGGAGGTATTTTTTATTCCCGGTGAAATAAAGCAATTTCGACGGAGTCTGTTCCGGAACAGACTAAGGTGAACTAATATCTGGAATGGACTCGGTGTTTTATTTCATCCAGGAAAAAAT
This sequence comes from Protula sp. h YS-2021, assembly GCA_949752745.1. Taxonomy (NCBI): domain Eukaryota; kingdom Metazoa; phylum Annelida; class Polychaeta; order Sabellida; family Serpulidae; genus Protula; species Protula sp. h YS-2021. Next base: position 25,789,727 of record OX457028.1, read on the forward strand.
AACATAAATCCTTATTTGCTTCATATTTTAAATTGTTAACAGTAACCCCCCCCCCCCCCCCCGGGATTGCATACCCCGTATAAAATGGCTCCCTTCATTTAGGTGTTTTTAAGAGCTTAAAAGAGCTTACTTAGATGTTTCTCAATCACATATTATTCATTCCCCACAGGTAGAACCTGTGGGGAATATATGCGATCGACCGTGTGTCGGTCTGTCGGTCATCAACAGCTTGTTAACACAATAACTTAAAAACTGCTGCAAGGTTTTTTATGAAACTTGGTATGTAGCTTCTATGGGAAGAAACACAGATCGGTGTTGTAAATGGGCCAGGTTCGTCCAAGGAAAATATACCAGCAGGACTTAGAAAATGTCAGCTCTTGATTGACTATTGCTAACACGATATCTCAAGAACAACTTCAAGGATTTTAATGAAACTTGGTGTGTAGCTTCTGTGGGCACTAACAAGGATCGGTATTGTAAATGAGTTATGTTGGCCCAAGGAAAATGAACCAGATGGACTTTGAAATTTACGAAATTTTGGAAATTATTCAGCATCGGAATGAGTTTGTTATCACTATATCTCAAGAACAACTGCAGGGATTTTAATGAAACTTCGTATGTAGCTTCTGTGGGAACAAACACAGATCGGTATTGTAAATGGGCCAGGTTCCTCCAAGGAAAATGCACCAACTGGACTTGGAAATTTCAGCACTTGATTGAGTATTGATGGCCGTGTTTAACTGATGTGGGGCCTGTGGGGAATATGTGGGCTATGCACACTGCTCTAGTTCATTTTCTAACAAGTTTGCTTCGATTTCAAATCATAATCCAACGAGATGCACAAGCACATGCATTTCGCTATGCTCAGCGTATTTGGCGTATACAGATAAAACACACACATTTATACACAGTGTGGCTGTTGGCACATGCGAGAATCGTATGCAAATGCTGCTTCAAACTTTATGCGTTGTATTGTTTACAAAAAAACACACATTTTTATGCTTTGATCATAAAAACAAAACGCGAGGTGAACAACTTTAGATCAGGTACCAAGTGGTCCTGGGCATGTATGGTCAGAGGAGTGGTAAAGACAAAATATTGGCCAGTAAAGAGAAAAAAAAAGGTCCGAAACATTGGTCCTGCACAACATCAATGTACTCTGTCAATTGCAATAAAGTAGCAAAATGTTGAACTGTACTTTAGTCTGATTGCAATTAAGTTGTCATCTTATAAATAGACCATGATTCCTGAAGTCCCAGATGTCCAAGCACCCACACACCACTTCCTTCCGTGGAAAATATAAAAGATGTAGCACAGGAGGGTGGGGGTGATGGCCTTTCTACCGGGTCAGCGAAATTGGGAGGGGAGCTTAATATATTATTTACGGGGGGGGAGCTTTTAACCATAATAGTATTAAATAATAGGATGCTATGATTGCCATGTAGGTGCAGCGAATTTTCGTAGACCAGTAAACTTTTAAGTGCCGAAAAACGCTGACAAACTACTCGCTGTGTGTAAATCCCCTCCGAATCATTTTCATTAAAAAAAACCTAAGTTTTTCGAACACCCCCTCCCCCCCCCCCCCCCCCAAATACGAATCAGAAAGAGAAAATAGAAACTTCCTAGGTTATTGTCTTGAGTAATACAGACTGGGTAATAATGTAGAAAAGTTTGGAAACTAATGCAGTTAGTTACACATTGTCCTTGTAAGTGAAACAGGAATATTGCCATATTTAGGCACGAGACGGCAAGGGCTGGCGTAAAAACAGAAACGCCTGTAAAGTACAGTGATATACAAAGTAAACTCGTTCTTTGTCTGTACGGCGAGTTTGTTTTTTGTCGCTTGTGATTCATGATCGGATTAGGGAACGTCATACACACGAAAGTCCCTATTTGTTGACCCGCTTGGTTTTATCGAACTCTCTTTTTTGGGAATTTTGCCAATACCAAAGTTACGTTTCACAAGGGTAAGAAGTGTGATCATTCCTTGTGTTTCCGGGCCGGACAGGAAGCAAAGCGTATTTTATCAGAGGCTTAGCGATTTATAAGTGAGAAATGACGTAACCACTTGCGCTGATGGACCATTGTATGGTGTGTTGGCGTGTCATACGTCACAGGTCACGTGACACCGTTGGTTATGATGTTAACTGTCCATAATCTTGGCTAGTGTCCATGTGTAATTTATAGAAAAAAAATAAGTTTGAGCTTTCTTGAAGACCGACTGTGCAATGCAGAAACTTAGTATTAAAGGCTTAAGAATGAACATTATAAAATTAAGGCGGGAAGATGTGAAGAGTTATTTTCGAGCCGTGCATGTGTATTTAGGTAATATTGGATTGAGTGTTGATTTCTTTATATACCAGTGTGATCCGCATTTAGAGAGGTTTTACAAGGCAATAGGCATTTGTGCAAATGAATGCTGTGAGTTTATATGGGTAACGATACACGATTCACTTAGCCTATCTTTCTTTTGCTACCAACAATGGTAGTGAATACACACAATACAGAAGTGCTTACAGGCCGCATTAGCCCAATAAAGGCAAGCCCCTTTGACACTGTAAAGATTGGTTTAGATGTCAGTCAGCCTAAATATAAAGCCAAATACACACACTTTGCAGGCCCGGGGGATATGAGAGTGTTTAGTGGGTCTACAATTGATTATGATTCCATTCCAAAGTGGTTTTCTCACCTACACGACTCACCAGTCCTGCGTGTGTCAAACTATTTTTCAATCCTTAAGAGTGTGTTGTGTATCCAACCTATCCTTTAGCAAATCAGAACTATTGTTGATATTACGTTTTTCGTTACTTTTTTTTGGGGGGGGGGGAGGGGGTGGGGCTGTGCATTTTTTTTTTAAGTCTAGCAAAGTTGTGACGTCATGTTAGACATGCGTTCGCCCAAAATACCATGTTCGGTTAAACTTCATAACAAGGTTTAAATTTAACTGTTAAAAAAAAATATTTTGGACCCTTAATAGCAGATTGTGCCGCTTTCAGGCTACGCCCCTGGCCCTAATTTTTGTGTGCCTTTTCCCTAACAAAAGCATGCATTGAAGATACTGTTTGGAAACACAGCGGGTGCTTGAAGTAATTTTAGAGAGTTTTCAAGCTGCGGTCCTACACCACCCCCCCCCCCCCCCATTCAGTCAGAAAGCACGCTCCTAGCTCACACAAGGCTGAGTGCAAAGTGTTATGATTTTACACATGTGTATTGGCAGATAAAGACAAGAACAGGAGAGACGTGCGTCTTTATGTGAAGGTGGGGGGACCCTATGATATTCACTGTGTATTGTGACAGCATGTTTATTATCGAGACGCTTCACAAGTAACTTCTACGCTACCAGTGCAAGTTCACTTTACGATGTGATTGATTTAACGGATATTATTTTGTGGATAGTACTGTTAACTGAGTATTTTTGGTACGCACTGTTTAGGAGTATAAATCCTTCTGCCGACGCACGCTCAGTTATGGCGATTGTATTGTTTTGTTATTGATGGATGCTTGAGTGAGATACAAACCGTGCATATGGCAAAACATACACCAAGGATAAATTCACCTATTATCGCCACAGACAAAACAATTTATTTTCTACTGTGCATTGATTAAGCTTCCCAGCAGCAAATTCTTTGTGATATAGTGTAGTTTCACTGTGATATTACTGTCGTTAAGTTTTGTTTTGAGTGTTGAATTCCAGTTGACAACCTGTCACCAGAGGATTAAAACCAGCCTATATGTTTTTAACACAATGTACAGGGTGCAGTCTCACAGGTTTGTTTACCAATCTACAATAAAATGTGGTTTTTTGTTGATCCTTTTTGTTCATTTGTTTATTTAATTATCGAAAAGTGAAACTGGATCGGATTTCGAGATCAAGTTTTTTTCGCCTAACGCCATAGAAGGCTGCAGCGAAATGCGAAGTAGTACAGTGTGTTATTGAGACATGTTTTAAAAAACGGGATTGAAGTGGGCATACTTCTGTAAATTATATTTTGGACGAAGTCTCTGTTTGATAACTGTTGTATCAATGTATGAGCGTTGTATCGTGCGTTGACTTGCACGGGTACGTTATGGTCCCAGTTTGTGAACCTGTTCCTAATGTTTGGCGTCCCCGCGTCAGATTTTGTCCGCGGGCATTAATTATAACTTTTCTGTGCACAACCTCCCCCCCTCCCGCCCCTCTGCCGCCCCTCCAAAAATTAAAGAAGTGTATGACGTCATTTACATGCCAACCCTCCCCCACCCTAAAAAAAAAACAAAAAAAAAATGTCTATCAGAGGAAATGTCGGTCGTCTTGAATTATAGATGTTCTTTCTGGCTACTTGCTATATTTGTCCCTGATTTTAATGAAAGATGTTAATGTGACGGTTCGATAAATCAAGCCCTTTCTGTCCGCCGCGAAATTAGAAGACCTTTGAATAATTAATTTATCAACAACGAGACAATAAATGCGAATAAGAGGACGAGCTAATATTTTCTACTGATCATTGTGGTAGCTTTGTATCTCTGTTGTTAATATGCATAGATGTACACAGATTCAGGAAACCATACTTAAAAAGACAAAGACTTTATCGTTTCGATTTTATAGGCCATAGTGAATATCACTTCGCTGCCGCAGTAAGCAAAAAAAAAAAAAAATCAAACATGCAAAAACACATTCCATTGATGAAGCTTTTCCCGAGCGTCTGAAATCTATTTTTATACTCAACGTCACACCGCAGTTAAACACCGGTGAAATCACGATTTAGCAATTCATTTGGGGGGAGGGGGGGGGGGGGGGAGTCGTACGCACAGTTTAGAGACATAGAAGCCCTGTGATTGCAGCCTAAAAAAAACTTTATTTATATAAACTATCAATAAATAATCAATCAAGGTATATGTAATACAAGGCAACCTATTGGGTGGTTATAAAATATGAATGAATAGTCATTATGGTTCAAATCGGGGCATTGGGGCGTTGTGGTGCAAGAGGCTGTTAATTTTGGATTGTGAAATTCTTTGTACAGTGTAAATGAAATCATGTCTTTCGTGGTGTGTTCACATTCTTTCGATTTGCCGGCGAGTTCTTCGCGCAAGCAATTGAAAGTGATTGATCCCTATTAAAAAAATCTATTAATTGTTTGTTCAAAAAATTGGGTTGCCAAAAATTTTGCGGAGAAATAGCTGTGGGCGTCTTATAGTGCTTTTGGAAATGGCGTCATGCAAGATATGATTCACGTTTGTGTGGTATATGTGTCTCGGTTTCTCCAAAAATATACTTATATAAAGTGGGCCATTGGTGAGTTGTACGTTCATTAGTACCAAGTGCCCTCTTGCTAAAGAATGTATTATCAAGTTTCCTTCATTTTTATTGATTGACGTGTTGTGTAGGCCATAAGGTAAGGATCTGAGGTAAAATCGGAAGGGAAATGTGTACGGAAGCATGATGTGGCCTTTGCAAAGATTTTAATTTTTTTTTTTTCAAATATGGGAGAAGTGGATATAAAGAACGCTTTTGTATCCTGTGTGAGAAAATATAAAATTCGACAAAAGTCACTTCAGAAATCACATCAAGATTTGCCAAAAACAAGATTCACTACACAGTGGTTAGTAAATATGTGTAGGAAGAATTCTAGAGGGAGCAATTTTCTCGCCTTTCTCGAACTCTCCCCTACCCCCACCCCCCGCCCCCCCCCCCTCCTCACCTACTGTGGCACGCAGGCTGGGGTATGTTGTCAATGTTTTCAGTTCTAGAAAGTTCATAAGAGAGACTTAACCCACCCGCTTTGTTGCTCAAGTGTTGATGCGATTCACTTAGCGATCGATATTGGTAATTGATTGACACATGTTACAATAATCACGTGGTATATTAACCTGTCCTTTTTGGGTCCCCCCATTGCCTTAGAGCAGTGCAGATCATCATGTACTCTAGCGACAAGGTGCCCTGCTGGTATAGCATCAAACAGGGTTCTACATGAACACAAATATGAGTGGCTATTGTGTCCGCATTACGCGTAAAATACCATCCCAATTGGGTTAATTTCTGGAGTGTACTTTAGACCAACAGGAGAGTCTATCGCGGCTAACAAGTGTTTTTACATTTGCATAGATAACGACGTCTCACCATCGATACATCAGATATAGATTGTGATTGTTGCCTTTATAAAAAGGAGAATGTACGTATTTGCAGTCGTCGCGAGATGAGTGTTCAGCCAGTGTCCTTATCTGATAAGGCCTCACTGAGTAGTCGGCTAAAAATCAGATTTCATGAAGTTTGAAAAACCAGTGCAGGTGTCTGCTCTTGTTGCCGCCCGTATACGGGATTGGAAATACTTCCTGCTAAGTTCCCTGGTTTATTTTCTGTTTCCTGGACAGGAAAGTCCGTAGAAAGGCAGGGAAGGAGTTGGCGTATTTGAGGTTACACCCTAAGACCCACAAAATTTCGACTCCTGAAAAAGTGGTGTTGTTTGGTTTCGTATCGTGGAGCTGTATCTAATAACACACAATAAGTGTAAATAAAGATTGATCAACTCTTTGCCAAATCAAGAGCACAATAATAGAGCCCTTGGTTCGATCACTTGAGAGGGTCGTAATCGATTGTTATTGATATGCAGAACAGAGAAGCGATAGACAAAATGGCCATCTATGGATCTAAACGCCAATCTCGTGTAGTATATCAAAAATATAAATGGGAATTTGTGCAGTTCTGATATGTTGTAGTTTGTGGGCACCATACGTGGAATAATCCCTGTATAAGTACCACGTATAAACTCTGTGTGGCATTGTTGGCTCATGCTTGATCCTGAATACTTGATTTAGTTTGTGTAAGGGGCAGGGGTTAATGGTGCAAGATAAACATGCACGGCAACACTTAATGGTGGATTCGCCGAAGCGAAGCGCTGCCAAAAAGGCCATTCTTTGCCGCAATACTTTGTTGGCGGAACAAGCAATATGCTTGAGTTAACGCGCAAGAGGCTTAGCACCGTGTTTAGGGTTGGCGGGCGGGGGGGGGGGGAGGTGTTACGCAAGAAGAAGATCCAGGTCACTGATCATAGCTCGTAGTCTTCCCGCTGGGGTAGTAGGACGCATTCTAAGCACACAACAAGCTTGGTAGAAACCCACACTCCTATCTCAAAACTGAGACTGTGTATGGGGCTTGATTCCTACCCTGAATATGATCCCCAAGAGAAAAACATTGCCGCAAATAATAATCAGTGTAAGAAATATCAATACGGCTATGAAGTAATCAATGCCTCTAACTAGCAAGTGCAATTAATTGACATCGGCTGTCGAGCTATGGGCGTCATCACGGGGAAAAAGAATAAATTGGCTTAAAGTGGGCTGGCGTTGTGTGGTAAGTTTGCTTGACCTGTGCACATGATGGAAGTACAATGGGGAGACAGTAAGGGTGATTGGGGGCGGGGGCGGGGGCAGGAGGGAGGGGTGATGTGGCAAATTCTGGATCACTTCGTGCACTGGGGTGTCAATAGAAAATGGCTAGCGGTCAAGTGTCGATTTTAAATGTGTACTGGCCTGGGATGCTCCTCAACGATATTTGATGTTGGATTTTATTTGATCACCGCGTCAAGTACTCGGATTCCAAATTCCAACATTAGCGTTATGGCTTGGGCTCTTCCCAAGGCACCATAAGTTGTATAAGGGGCAGTCTGTCGAAAGTTTGTTGGTGGTCGAACTCAAATACGCGAAGCAGTCGATATGTTGAATTGGCCGGGCAACTCCACCTATAAAGTTGTTTTCACATGTCAATGATGATAGACTACAGTCGTCATAATGCACACATGTAACTAGCAACGCGGCATGCATGATTGGCGATGGCCCAAATCTGCCGCCCAACAATGAGCAATTTCATGTCAAATGCCCAGTTTTGTCCGACGAGTTTGATAAAAAAAAACAGCTTGGCTTTCACCTCCCGAGTGCAGTTTTTATAGCCTGGCCGTGACAGACACGCAGGTTCAAAATTTCGGTTGTCAGTCAAGTCGTCTTTATCTGCATTTTTATTTTTTTTATTTTTTTTATTTTGCTACTGATAGTTTCGATCATCAGTTGGCGAGGCGAGCTTGGTGCAAACCAGGACATAATCATTTGGCCAAGGGGTGCTGGTAATAAATGAAATCTGGTTTTTTTTTTGTCCTTGTGTGAAGTGAATAATATGGAGTTTCCGATCTTGAAGATTCTTCTGATTCACTTGTGGCCATTGTGCCAGTTCATTTTGCCAAGCGAAAAAAAAAACGAAGTCGGTTTGGTTTAAAGTGCAGCCAATAAACGAGAAGAAACATCAAGTGCAAATTGAGGTTACCTGTGAAATATTATCAGATCACGTATTTTCATGTGTGACTGGAAATAAAGTCGGAAAGAACCGAGTGACTTAACATGTTCTCCGATGATTGACGTTAGGGACGCTAATAACCTTCCTCGTTGCCTTCAAGGATGTTAAAAAAGTATAATGGTGAACATTCAGATCTCGACTTTCTTCTCTGAGCTCTGTATTAGTTACCGATAAGTGTGATACATAATAGATTCTGAGAAGTGCTTGCGTGGCCTGTGCATTGCATTCCGGAAATAACTCGACAACAAGAGTGGTAAACAAACAAACATGTAAACAAGACCACAGTCAAATAAGGTAATAGTGCGTAAGCAAATTTCACCGTAAATTGCGTGACCGTGTGAAATAGTGACGCCTGTGTCACATTGGCACAAATTGTGCGTAGAGACGAGCCATTTCAAATTCCGGGGACCAAGGTTTCTAAAAAAAAAAAAAGAAACTAATTTGATGCGTACCCAAATCATGTTCAAAGGCTGCTGAATATTTTTTCCACGGGCGAAAAAATAGTGGACCTGATAAATGGCACGGGTAATAATTTGGTCAGAAAAAGAAGAACCTGTTACATAAGGAAGAAATATAGGTCAAATAAAAAGACATGCTACACTGTGTTTTATTTGAGCTTACGTTACAATGAAAAAGAAAAAAAAAGAAGAAAACTCACCAATGAAAGTGTCCTGTAATATTGCGACACCGTTCAAGTGTTTATGGACTTTGATATATATGCCGATCGCGTGTCAGGATTGTGGCGTGTTGGCTTCTTTAAGGACATCTCAGTATTAAAAAGTGACTCGTTATGGGGCAATTATTAAAAACTGTAACATCTCTTTTAAACACCATTAAAAATGCTGACACAGACACAAAAGTGGTGGGCAATTAATTGAAACGGATTGCATATTAACTGGTTATTTCACTTCTAGCCTGCCTCGAGTACATGAAAACATCAGTGGAGAACAGTTACTATATCAAGAGACGGCCTGATGGTATAAATATGCGACAGTGCACTTGCACTCTAAAACCTTTCACTTAGAGCAGTATGTGGGGTTGCAGATAATCATCAGGCGCTGGACTTTGCTAATTTTTGCGGTCGCTCTTCGGCTACCAACTTGTGTTAGGTCTCCATTGATATTTTGTAAAATGTGAAGTAATTTCCTTCATTTTCACGCGAAATTTTCTTAAATTATGCCTTGAAAATAGCCTTTACACAAACGTCACGTTTGCAACAGTGTTTGAACGGTTTCACTCGAAATCGGCGTTATTTATTTGAAAAAGGAAATAGTCCTAATTGTCATTCGGGTGACAAAATCGCTTCCCCCTCCCCTCCCCCCCCCCCCCCCCCCGGCTAACTGAAAATCTAGCCGCCTTCTTGCATGCTTTTAATAAATAAATTTCAAAGTTTATTTTTCCGGCGAAACGGTATTGTGGCTTATTTCCGCAAACAATTGAATGCTACTTTTGAACTGCTTACAATTATTGTCTGTCCGTGAATGCTTCAAATTGAAAACCCACTTTCGTAACAAACCCGGTTTGCTGGTTCATTTTAAATCCGTTTATGATTGTCATAAATTTCTGAAATTGTTGTGCATTTTTTTAACCATATTTATTGGTTACAAGAAGGTGATAATCCACCTTCCAGAACATACCTCCCGTTCTCTTATAGTGAGTTCTGTTTCGATTTTCGGTTTACAGTGATATGATGTGGGGAGGCCAAGGCCAACAAGCCCCCGGACCTCAAGGCTCGTTGTCTGTAGTGACCACAGTATGGGGTGTTACCCAAGCAACGCAAAGCGGACCTTTCAATCAAAACCAAGGCAACCCTGGTTACAGCACTACCAACACTACCATGTCGAGTACGCCGTATACGCCACAACAAGGCTACCCTGGCAACCCGCAGATGAAGAATCCCTATGGCAACCAGCAACCTGGCATGGGCCCGTATTCGAGGCAACCCAATCCTGCAACTTATAACAGACCAAAGTAAGTAATCGGTACACGCCAGTATTATTATGGACACTGACTGTGAGGACGTGAATTGCTCGGTGAAATTTGTCGAAAAGATTGCAGGAAATAGGTCACCTAATTGAAATTCTTACCTAGAATTCATGGCAACACTAACAAATTCGATATTGCAAATTCACGTTTTTTTTAATAACAAGATTTATAGCGGTGTTGTCATTTCAAAATTTATCTGACACAACCTGCATCTAAAACTCAATGAGAAGAGGATGTGATAATTTGGGGCTGTGTGATTTGAGGCAAAATGGCGTATACGCCTGTGCGATTTTGACTTGTTTTTGTTTATTCCGTTTTTTTTATTTTTTTTTTTTTTTTTTTTTTTTTTTTGAAGTTTGGTGCACGTTTCATTTAAATATTCAAGTGAACGCTCAACTACTGCTTTTTATAATACGAATGTTTAATGCATAAATTTGATTTGTACCTCTTTTTATGTGTCTGACAAGTGTCGTCTTTTTTTTTTTTTCTTTTTTTTTTTTTTTTTTTTTTTTTTTTTTTTGCTGTGCCTTAGTTAACGCGTGCTGCATATATGTGCGCACGTTAGTGTTTTGCTTCACATGTGTCACCTTTTTGTTGTCTGAACATTTCAACGACTGATGAAGCCTTTGTTTGAGTGTCTTGCGAAAGTACAGCAAAGAGTGGCATTCTTGATTATGTTGGAAAATTGAGAAGTGGAATTGTCTGTTAACCCGGTAAAAGGTGGAAAGGCCAGGATGTAATTTTGTGGGGGGGGGGGGGGGGGTTGGGGGATGCCTGGGTCAGGTGTTTGAGGCGCAGGCCAGTGTGTCAGTATATATATTGCATCCATGGGGGAGGGGGTGGTGTTTGGGGTCGAAGGCTTTTTCTTCTGCAGCATGTTTGCCCGTTGGTCTTGTATGTGTAAATACCCTTAACTTGATCCCCTGGGGCAAGGATGGAAGCCCACACTCATACCGTATTCTATGACAACAGCTTAAATTTCAACGCAAACCTTGTGCAAGTAAAATTTAAAAAAAAATCGACAAGAGTTTTGACAGATCTATTTTTGCATAGCGCATTGATATGTTATCCTTGATTGGGAACATAATGCAGCATTCTCATTGGCTGGCCTTGGTGTCGTGACAGCTTGAATACGAAATCCTTCTGCTCCTCTCTGTGCAAGAAAAAAAACAGCACGACTGTCGAGTCGGTTTATGAGGTGTGGCGCATTCTTGCAAAATGCACGATAGATGTTAAAATTCTGTTGTACCTGGGGCAAGTTGATGAAAAGCTGTCACTTGTACGAATCATTTTGTCCTTGACTGTTAATTGGTCGCCCATAAAATGGTATTTTTCCAAGATTCCTCAACATCTTCAATTTTTTTTTTAAATTAATCGAGGCACCAAAACGCTCATTATTCGGGTGTTTATACAAACGATAGACATTTGATTTCAAATTCTCTGAATGAAAACAAAAAACGTTCGTCATTTTTTTTTTTTTTTTGGTCACACAAGCACAAACCATAGAACATTAATATCATGAAGAAACCTCTTTCCCTGAATCGATTGCAGGTTTTGCATTGATTGCATCGATCGTAGTTTTGACACGTCAAACTTCGCGTAAAAACGTAGCACGCTTGTCATTTTTTCAGGTTGTTTGTGCCGGCCCATCCCGGCGCTAGCCCCGTTGTGATGGGTGATCCCGCATCCCCCTTGATGAACGGCACTCACAGTGCTCCCTCGCAAGACAAGAGCGGTCACATGGGGGCTATGCCAGGGCGAGGGGGCGGGGCAAACCCCTCTCATCCAACGCTCAGCCCCCAAAACCCTAGGTGAGCCAACGTTATTAGCCAAACTTGTGTAAACTGCTAGAAAATGAACTAGAACGCTTTTGAAATGATAATCTTAGCCCAAAATTTTTTCGCTATATTTGGCCTAGCCTTATGACTGGGCGTGATCAAAAAGTGATCTTAAAAATAATTTAATGAAATGCCATGCATTATGTTTCGACATTAACCCAAACGACGTTGAATGATCTATTAAATGACATAATATTCGGCACACTGTTGGTATTTAACGATTTAACAGGACTAGATATACTAAATCGAGGAGATGTTTGCGTGACTTGGGACTTTTGGTAACTGAGAAATGCAAGGATGAGATTTCACGATTTTCTCAAACTCGCCAGAGTGGCGAATCCGGTTGAAATCTTAGTCACCAAAATGCATGCAAAGTTGCACAAAGTGTAATTCCGACCGATGAGAAAATATTACACCCGTGCTGTCAGTATTACGGCTTACCGCTGCCCCACCCCTCCAAAAAAATGACATCCTCTTTACTATGTCATTTCAGTTTATTGGCCGCCAACGTGTGTTGCACGTGCGTACAATTTGCAAAAAAAAAAACAAAAACAAAAAAAACGAGAAAGTAAAAGAAAAGAACGATTTTCACTTATGACGGCAGTTGGAAGATTGAAATCAATAAATACTGCATATTGTTCGTGATTTAAAGCTACATTTTTACGTGTCTATTTTATACTGTATGACCCGCAAACGTTCTCTTCTGATACAGTATTATCTATATCTTATGATACTAAAGCTACACAAGTTTGGCCTATCGGGGTGACTGTAATGTCATGTAAATATCGTGTTCTGAATTTTGGTTTGTTCACTTTTTTTTCTCTGAAATTGTTGAACTAATCAATTCTAGACCTTTTAATTTAAGGAAGCACTTAGTAATTTAACTGTCATTTTCAGCTGAATCATTTGTACCAAGTGTTGAATCTTGTGGTGTACAATTTTGATACCTATATTTATAATAGTGTGTTCTATTACAGAGAAATCCAGTTCCAAATAGTGTTTCCCCCATTTTTTTTTTTTAGCTCTAACCCACTTAAAATCGCTGTCTGTTAGTGGTGCAAATGCAAGGAAACGGAAAATGCCTCGTGCCTTATTCGTTGAGGAACTGGGACATCTTGTACAAAATTTTGTTGATGCACCTTTAAAATGAGGAGGGTTGGGGTGGGAGGGTATTCTCTTCATATGATCATTCCTTAATATATGATGTTTATCGATTTGTGTTACAGTGAATGATGTATGGAATAAAAAGATTTGATTAATTATAGGTTATAAAACAAAGAACATTATGGCACCACAAATTCGTTCAGCAATCGATAAGTTATGGCAGGTTATCGATTTGATTCATCTCTTTGCACTTTTAAATGTCTACACCATTGGAAACACGTTTCCTGCAAGTATTATACATTTGGTGAGAAAAAAAAATAAACTGCCATTGGAATAATTATTGTCTTGTTACAGACTCATCACGTATGTGTGTATGTGCGTAGCACTATCCTGTAGTTGCTGTGTTTTCGATGACGCTTTTTTTTTTTTTTTTTAAAAAAAGAGCGCTTCCGTCCGTTCCCCCCACCCCCCGCCCCCCCCCCGTTACCCCACATGGATGCCTTTTTCTATAACCGTACACCAAGAGGTAACCAGTATGCTTAAACCACCGTCCTGACGTCACCATTATAACGTCAAGATGTTGCATGTCTTTTAGTTCTCAACAGAGAACATCTTCACATGAGAAAAGGGTAGGAATTGGTTCGGTTTTTTTTTTTTTTTTTTTTTTTTGGCTTTATTCGAGTGTTTATTTCGTTACAGTGGTTATCCACCAACCCCGACGACACCGGGTTCGAATCCCGCCAACGGCGCGGCAGGTCCGCACCAAGAATCCATGACAGCAGCTGCCATGGCAGCCGCAGCTGCCACCGCTACGGCCACCGCCACCGCTACGGCAACTGCCATGATGGGAATGCAGGAACGGCCGCCCAACCCACAGCAGATGGGCCCGGGCCAGATGGGCATGAACCAACAATATAATCAGGTTAGTTGCCATCAAACTAACCTTTTCGATTGTTAGGCAACAGGAATGGGTTGAGAAAGGGGCGGGGCAGTATAAATATAGAAACGCATGAGGCAGTGTCAGCGGCTTCACAAATGCTCCGTAACAAGTTGAATATAGGCATGATGGATCAGTGATCAAGAAATATCGCGACGGACTATCGTAACAAATTAATTGGCGTATAATAGAGTGGTGAAAGATCGCTGATAGCTGACAGCTTGGTATGATTTTAAATTTGTAGGTTTTATGACAAATTGCAGCCCAAACTGACACAACACATCGCTAGAGTTAAATAATAAACATACTGATAAATCACAGTAATGTAAAAGAATATATATTGGTTGACGAAGCACGCGCCAGTTAATACCCGGCTCCTTGAAGTGATGATGCATCTCTAATCAATGCCAATAAAGTTATACCTGCGTAGCTGTATAAGATACCGAAGACATTATTGTATGTCGATCAGTTCGTCCTTTTTCTTTTCAAACGAATTAAAAAAACGTCGGTTTTGAATGGCAGAAAACAGATATATAATTTAGACCGTTACAAGGTTAAACGTGCGTGTTGGCATAGTAACAAGACCCTGAGATGGGCAATCCATCATAGAGAAATGATTAGTACATTAGGGGGAAAACTGTATTGTGTAAGAATACCACAGCTGAAAGTGTACTGAAAGCCGCTGCAGCTTTTGGCGCCCGAGGCCCGCCTCCATATACGTCACACATACGTCACACACAAACGTCAACAATACTGTCTTGTTTTGATGAGTATTGACGTCACATTCAGTTCTTTTGATTTGTGTTAAAATTTCCTCATCTCACCCTGGCATGCAGGAAACAAAATTCTTCCACAAATGAACTTTGAAAAATAATCAGCTGGTTTCATTTCGAACCAATCAGTTCAAAAGTTGAGCTTTTCGGTGCAGATCTAAATGCGGGTTCACTTCAGTAGAACATTTGTCAGTTCTTAAATAAGGTGTTACTTCAGATGAATATTGGATATTGGATCGATAAAAATTTACTCGTAACCGGAACATCGAACAGAATGTCATCGGTGTAAAACATTCGTACATGACTTGAATGTACGCCCGTATGCTTGCGCTTAGTCCTCCAGCAAATGAATGAATTACCCCAAGCATAATCTAATGTGAAAATCACTAAAAAAAAAGTGCAAAGCAGCACTCGGTACAGTGGTCCTGTAAAAGATCAACGGATACCCCCAAAAAACGCCACACTTTGCGCAATAGTCCGCCAGCTTAAAACTTCAAATTTGTGTTCTTTTAGTGTGTGTAGGGGGGGGGGGGGGAGAGGGGGGGGGGGGGGGGTCAAACTGTATGTAATTTCAACGCCATGTTTTGATTTAATGTCTTGTTTGTTGGCGCATTTGTGGTCGCGGTGCATATTATTTATTGCGGAAATTGACGGCACTAAAACGTGTCGAGAGACCCCATGGTCATACCGTAAGGAGTGACAAAATTGTTTGACCAATTTGACCGCAGTGTAACCCTAACCTTTACAGATGTCTTCCATTGCTTGGGAACCTTTTAGGGTGGTAACAAACCCAAACAGGGGTGGCGAGCAGGGGTTAGCATTCTCTCTCTCGTTTTTATTAGCTTCAGAACCCCCTCCTCCTCCTCCTCCCGCCCCCCCCCCCCCCACCAATAAGCTTCGCCTTATAAGGCATCTCAGCTTTAGATAATTGTATGATCTATAGCATATTGCCTTCAGAAAGCTCGGGGAGGTCATTCTTGTACATCAGATTTTCCCGCTGCCTAGGGTTGCTTTGTTCAGGTCTTCTCTGAGACACACTGAAATGAAACAACCCCACCGCTCACTTGTTTGCCGTGCATTTGTCCTGGTTTTTTTTTTTTTTTTTTTTTTCTTTTTTCCTTTTGCAAAAACACAGAAATTAGTGTAACAAAAACACACCGTGCATTGTGTGTGATTGATATGTTGGTTTGTCAGGTGTCGCCCAAAATGCAGCACAAAGAATTCATTCGACACGTATAAGTCAGTGGGAATTAGATGTAGCTAATATTTATATCGTTCACTGCTAATTGTGTGTATTTATCAAGGCGGAGAAACATATTTCAGTTATCTAGCAGGAACCATAAGCATTTTTACCATTCTCAAGGTTTTCCTCTATTTGACATTTGGCTGTCTCTAAACAAGTTGATATAAACCCCCCCCCCCCCCCCCGAGTCGTACATCTATTCTTGTGTTTCTTTTGAGGGATGGAGGTGGATGTTAGTAAACCAACGATGACTTGAGCAACTATCACCACACATCAATCCGGCCCCTACTCCCCCCCCCCCCCCCCCCCCGCCAGACTCCCAATTTTTTTCCCCTTGTTTTGAAGAGAAATGTGGTAATCCGAATAAAAATATCGATATTGAGGAGGGGCACCTGGTAGATTATTAATGCCACAATACAGTTGAATATCAAATTTCACTGGCTCTTCTCCAGTCACAGTCCCAATAAAAATACGAAACACACTAGTGTGTGGAACTATTTTGGTCTTCTGCAATGGCAAGTGCTATTTGAACAAGTGCTGATTTCAGTGTAAAAAAAAAAAAAAACTCGTAAAAAATGTTAAAATTATTAGCCCTATATATGTTTCGCTGAAAGAACCGAAGCGCACCCTGGTGGGTAAAACACAAGAAACACAGAATTTCTGTTTTATTTCCTTTTTATGTTTTATCATAAAAACTTAACAATTTTAATGGGCACAAACGGAAATGGAAATTATGATAGCAACCATGCCTTGACAATTAGTTTGCTAGACTGTTATTATGCCATTTCACCAGACCTCCAAAAACCCAGCGGTCTCGCGATTTTAACACCCCACCCTATTGCCTATATTAATGTATGGGCTTGATGCTAAGGTTTAAAGTGCAGCCAAAAAAAAAATAATGTCTAAAATGTGACTTCGAAGCGAACTTAACGCACTGCGATTAATAACTAGCTTGAGGTGTCACGTGCTTTCAGATTTTCATTCTTTGTGTGTCGTTTGGTAATACCAGAGGAAGTTAATCGTGACAGAATAGTGCGGTGTAATTTGTTGTTTTCGCTTACTAGGTTAACTATTGGTATCAAGTATGCCTGTACTCCAAGGTCCTAATTACCTAGTCCTGTTGAATTGTTGCGTCATAAATATTTGCAGTACTTTTTAACGTCATTTCAACACACCAAACCCACTCAATTTATCCCATTTTAAAGAAGATAATACCTATCGTCTGTCCTTTTATTGGGCTGTGTTGAAGTTAGTCTTTAAATCTTTATGTTATTTTGAGCTTCACAAATATTTTGAATAATTTTGATGTTTAGCTTTCACGCTGTGCATTTCAGGACATATTATATTTTCCGTTCTCTGTGAAATTTATTGCCTCAAAAAAAACCAAAAAAAAATGCACAAATAGTAGATTTTGCCAGAATTAACAGCAAGAAATAGAACTGTAGATAAATTGTTGCAATGAAACTCAAAACACCCTGAAGCCACACTGCCTCGGCTTCGCTGGAAATACAAACAATGGCTTTTATAAGGAAGTGTTCAACTGGATGGTGTGCCAAATTGCTTTATAGATAGACTTAATACATTAAGCATTGACTACCAACGTAAAAGAAGAAAAAAATACCACACACTCGAAAAAAAAATATACCAAAAAAAAAAAAACAAAAAAAAACACTGCACTGTTTCAGCAGTAAAAAAGGGGAGCCGAGAGAAGCAGAGGAGAGGTTTTTTTAACAGTTTGTAAAAACAATGTAGATTATAGAAATAGCTGAACATTTAGACACGAAAAACAGGATGTTGAAAAAAAAAAAAAGAAAAACAGGTAGAGAAAAAAAGGAATTCGTTTCCCGTTGAAGTTAGAGTTGTCCGTCTGGTTTATTAGAAAAAAAAAAACGGATAGCTCGACGAAAGTCTGAAGTGCATACAAATTTGTTGTAGAGTTTTTTTTTAATTGTATTAAAAAGAAGACGCACAGTTTTTGTTAATTTTAAAAGGTGTTTAAAACATGGATCTGATTTCTTGGCGGCGAGACGGCGATGTGGGCAGATCTTGGTACGGAGGGGGGTGGGGGTGGGGGGGGGGGGGAGCTCGCCATATATCTTGAAACATCTCATTTTAACCAGCTTTTGGTTTCTGGTTACATTGTTCGTTTCCTCCTCCTCCCTGAAATGCAAAATGACAGGGAGCTGTCGGGACTGTCACCTCGCTTATTACAGGGGCGCGCTCAGGAGAGTGTGTGTGTATGTGAGTTTGGGGAGGGGGTGGGGGCGGGCGATACTACACAATAGGCACTGCCGGTAGTTAGTTCCAAAAAAACTCTCGGTATTCAGTATAATATTTTGTTTTATTTAGCGCAAGCACCTAAAATACACTCACAATGACATTCTCCCTCTTCACTTTGACAAGAGTTTTAAAAAAAATAGCTGACGACAGAATGCCAGCTGATATCGTGTGTAGACGCAGTGTAACCCATGAATATGGCTGTTATCACGTACCAAGCTTTGAAGACAAGTCATATACAGACAGGTGCTTATCTACCTTGCGTTATCGTCAAGTACATATGTTTCCAGATAAGATGTGATTTTTGAAACTTGCATACAAAGATATGCAAAGAAGTTCACGCAGTATTGATCAGTCATTGATTATTTGACTAATGTGGTATCCGTGTTTTGTTTCCACAGTGAATCGTACCCTGATTAATCATGATCATACAGTCCTGCAGTCAGCACAAGTTTATTACGGCCTCATGTGGGCAATTTTCAAAACCAGGTCCACAATGCACCCCTCCAGCTAACGCCATGGTCTCAATTACGCCTGGCCTTCCAAACCGTCCATTCGGTCGTTAATTCGCAAGGCTTGAAATAATAGAATTTAAACACCCGTGTTGTGGGTTTTTGCGGACACGTAAAACTTGTATGAAAGAAGTGCAATGTTGTCCAGTCTGCATTAACTACAAAAGTTCAGTCTTACATAAAAGATGGTCTTTTTTTTAGAAAGAAGCAGTAAATTGCACCAGGGCGCGCCTGGTAAGAACTGTCACTGGTCTTGTGGTCATTAACCAGTCATTGCTGCATGTGTGTGTCACGTGACCGCTGGGCTATTTTTAATCATTTGCTCGCTTCGTACTGTCAGTGTTCTCCACATATTATGTGCACACTGATAGCAATAGGACGTGGGCAGCTATTCGAAGAGTAAGAATAACAAATCGTTAAAACCAAGAAATTCGATTTACTTGCCCCCGCCTCCCCCCCCCCCCCCCACCAGAAAAAAAAACAATAATAATAATAATAAATAAATGCCTTTTGTCCCTAAGTGAAACATCCTGAAATGACTACCAGTGAATGGTATATTTGCCTCCCCTCCCCTCTCCATTTGATATTAAATGAGGTACAGTTTTTCATTAGAAAGTTAGAGGGGAGGGGGTATTAGGCGTTTTGCAATGTCATGACTTATGTTACAACTAAGACAACAATTCTCGGCTGTGGGCGAGAAGTTTTTTATGAAGTAGTCGAGTATAATAATAGTTAAATTTTAAAGTTGATAAGCACAAAACAAATGGGACTGGGGATGCAAAATCTTCCCCCAAAATGTTTTGGGGCGGTGACTGGAGTAATCGTGCAGATTAGCACGAGCTGGGTTCGAATAAGCAATGGGATGATGTTGTTGTAGTGTGCTGAAGAATGTACTTACTGGACCACAATATGGCGCAGTCAATTAGACAGTTGCTTTAGTCAGCAACAGCGTATTAGTGACAGGGCCTTAAAAAATGAAGTTGTGGCTACAGTGATTCGTAGCCCCAGTGGATTCGTAGCCTGTATTAAACATCACTGCTGTACTAAATAGAACACGACTGTACTACATAGAGCACTGTTGTACAAACAGAGCACTGCTGTATACATGACAATGGTTTTAGCGGCAAACGATGCGGATCATCTCGTTTTCAATATCTCGGAGAGGCGAAGTTATACACAGATTTGTGAGAAAAACGCCCCCTTTTTTATTCAGTAGATCGTCGCATTGATGCTTCGCTATGGTGTTGTCGTTATTGGGATGATCTACTGTACCTAATAAAAAGATTGAAATGCGGTCAGACTTGCGCCTGTTGTGAATGCCTTTTCTTCTCCAGCCCCAGTGGAAACAAGTGACAGCGTTATCGAGTTATTGAGTTGCAAGAGCGAAACATTTGCATTGATGTTCAATAATATCTCAATTAAACCCGAGGAGAACTTCACAGCAACTGCCTTGAAGGAAACAGAAGCCGTTACTACGAGGGCGAGGACAGAAGACCTTGTGTGTGTGCTTGGAAGAAACTGGCTTTGACCAAAAACAAAAACAAGAAAAAAAAGTGATGGTTACAGTTAGGAGGAACGCAAAGAAGTCGCTGAAATTGGGGGAGTCAGTTCAGGTGGTTATCCCCCTAATAAACAGATCGGTCAAACAAGCTTTTGCGGCTTGGTGTTGGTTTGAAGGGTAAATCACATAACCTGGGATTGACTCCCCCCCCTTCCCTCCTGCGCAACATCCACGCTTGTGGAAAGTGTTTGTTTGGTTGTGGGTGGAGAAAGGTTTTACAGCATCCGGTATTAAAACTACCCACTCTGTTAATGGTAGTTGAGTAAAGACTAGACCAACAAGTTAGCAGTCGCCCGCGATTACCTATTGTCATTTGATTGCCTTGGTAACTTCGTTATTCCCATAGAGATGATTAGTATTCAGCACTTGTCCCCGATAGAAGACCAATAAGGCTGCAGTACAATAAAAGTCTAAAGCCCTGCCGAGCAAGGAATAATATTGATGGACAGTGAGCTGCTACTCTGCGGACGGAGAGGAAAGTTAACTCACTAAA
This sequence comes from Protula sp. h YS-2021, assembly GCA_949752745.1. Taxonomy (NCBI): domain Eukaryota; kingdom Metazoa; phylum Annelida; class Polychaeta; order Sabellida; family Serpulidae; genus Protula; species Protula sp. h YS-2021. The sequence goes on from OX457028.1 coordinate 25,810,774, forward strand.
AATGCCGCATTAAAGCTTCCCAGACACGACTGTTGAAAAAAAAAACTAGACTAGAAAGAAGAAAACGAGACATTTCCAGAAGAAAAATAACCATATATTCATGTTGCTTTTATGCCCTGGACATTAGTCAGGTACACCGTTGAATGCTCGTTAGTAGGAACCTGGGACGGTGTGGGTTCGTTATTCTCTGGGGGGGGAGGTTCGTTAAATAAAAAGAGCATTCCTGAATTTGTGCACTTTATATAAAAAAAAAATTACCCTGAGAGTGCTTTTGAAAGACCCGTGACTGAGGTTTGTAGACTGACAGCCAATTAGCTTTATGTACTTTTATTGTAACTTCGCGAAGGGGTCGTGTTGCAGAGAGCAGAGAAAAGTACTAGCAAAAAAAAAGAAAAAAAAAAAAAAGAGGCGATCACATCTGATAGGTGTAGCTGTGCACTATGAAGAGTTAGCAGTCGCTTGTGGCTTTGCCAGGGTGACACACTAACGCCATTCTCTGCCTGCCTGTTCAGCTCGATCAGTCGGTATGTTACTTTCCTCACCATTCCTTTTGTGAACGTTCCCAGAGTCCCCCCCCCCCCCCCCCCCCAAGTCTTCTGGCACATAGAAACATGTCTGAGGGCTTTATCTGACACATGCATAACAGAGTTATGTGGGAAGAATAGAATAGTGTGTAAACTGTTTTAAATATCAAAAATAGATAGCATAAACACAAAGTCTTCATGCATCCTATGCTGAGCCAACTGTAAAAGAACGCTTGATCGGGCGTTCTTTAGTTTTTAGTCAAGGGTTGATAGGTGGCAGAAGTCTTTCTTACGTGTTTCGTATAGTCTTAAATGGTTATGTAAAGCTTTATAAATTGGTTCATTTCAATTTTGTCGTTAGTATTTCAGTCCTGCATTTTTAATGGCGAGTGGTTGGGCGGGTTAGGGGGAGGGGGAGGGGGAGGGGAGTATTCCAATGTGGGATTCGTGTTTAAAGATTGTTAGGGAGTGACGGAAACAACACAAATATGGTTTTGTACCGTTGCTGGCGTTATATATTTTTCTCCGCATTTTTTTTTTTTTTTTGAGAACCCATTAGCGTAAAGAATACAAAGTGGTCAACACCGCAACAGAGACACGCGGACGGACGAGCAGATTAACTTGACACAGGGCACATGGTGACAATATGTGTTTAGTAGTTGAGAAAATACAAAAATACAGTGCGCTGAAAAAACAGTGTCTATCTCCTTGTCGAAATTTGATTATTTTTTTTTTTTTTTTTTTTGCTTTGCTCTCGAGCTGTGTGTTTGAAAATAACCGCATTGTTGAGTCAAATATAACCGAAGTTTTTAATAGCTGGTGAAGGCTTAGAAATAACATTGAGTGACATCAATGAGAGTCAACTGTCTCGGACACTTTAAACCGCGAGACTAGAGAGAAAATCAGTGACATATTTTATTGACAAGTGTAATTGGATAGCATGATATGCATAAATTGAGAGAAAACGCTGATATGCAGCTATATAAATTCATTTATCTGTGTTTGCAGAGAGTGTTGTTAGTTGTGAGGGGGATACTAAACGGTGAAAAATTGACCCTTGTTTTGCTGTAACTTTCATTCAGACAACCTATTAGGAAACAAGTGTGTGGTATAATTGATAATTTTGTGTGGCTGCCTTTGTTTTTTGTTGTGATCGACTTTATTCATCTGAGTAAGTTGTTCCGAAGGGAAAGGAAACAATCAACAGACCCCCCCCCCCCCCCCCGCCCGCCCGCCCCCCCCCCCCCCTTCCTCTAAGTTAGGCTTTAAGGAAGAAGTTTAAGGCTCAGCCCCGGTATTCACAAAAACTAACTGCAGTTAATTCTACATAGCACAAGGGAAATCAGCCGATTTAGATAAATCATGCGAACAATCTTTATAAGAATATCTTCTAACGTAAAGGTAAAAGTTATTTATTAACTTTCCAAAGTTCTGTTTGCTGCAGGGACAGGTAACGGAATTTGTTAAATGTTCAGCTAATTTTTGTGAATACGGACCGAGGGAGCCAAGATTTGATTGAAAAAAAAAGTAGAATGAAAAGAAATGAAAAACAAACAATACAATAATCGTCTGCGGTGGTCCGTTTGGTTTCGTCTAAGTGTGTAACGGTATTCTCAGGAGACAACTGCCTGGAATAGCCACCCTGCTACACACACACAGACATATATATCGGCTCGACTTTTTTGATTGGCGTATTGATAAAGCAGATAAGGGGGGAAAAAGTCCTTGTAAATTGTGTATGATATACTTGACTGGTATAAAGAACTATGTAATCTCTTAATAGATATATTATTGCTTTGTTAGGACAACTGGCTAACGGGCCAACTATCGAATTGCTTGAAGAAATACTGATCGAGTCAAGTTGAAAACTAATAAATTGAATGGCTAGAAAAATAAACAGTGTTTGAACTGGTCAAACTAATATATTAATAAACGTAGAAGACAATGAGGACACTTTCTAGCGTCATGTGACGGCTTGACAAAGACTGTTATGTGACGACAGCTTGAGAAAAGCGGATAGCGTCGAAACGTACATGAGAGCATCGTGGCATCCTTGGCTTGTACGAGCACATTTTGTGTGACTGACAGAAACAAAACGTCACGCGTTTCACTTCTGTACTGCATTTTATGTGCTCATGTTAAGATGACACAGATAGGTTACTATGCCAACAACTTTGACAATGTAAGAATTAATTAATAGCAATGTTATGTTTGATTGCGTTGCGTTTCTCATTGCCTCATTCATTGTGAAATTTCGTTTGAACTTTTTGACTTGAGGAAGAAATCGAAATTTAACCCGTGTAATTAATCATTACACAAATTTTTCAAGTGAAAATGATGGAGTATGATAGAAAAAGGTAAAACAAGTCGACTTGAATTGATGGGCTTAGATTAAAATTAAAAAAAAAATGCTGACTTTGCTAATTGATTTGCGGGATTTGTACTGCTTTTTGGAGAGTATGACGAGGGAAATTTCGTCTTGTGCGTAATAAATACGATATCGCAAGATCGTGATTGGTTTTTGGGGATCAATACAAATTGAAGCGTTAATTGATCAACTGTTATCAAGTAATAGCTAGTGGTTTACTTTTCCTCTATGGTTGGTGTATTTTGAATTTACTTTTTTTGCAGCAAATGGGGCCAAACCAGGGTGCATATAATCAATACAACAATCACTACAACCCCCGCATGGGCGGGCCAGGTGGAGCAATGCCGGGGATGGGGCCAGGGGCGTGCCCGCCGGGCATGCAGCAAGCGATGAGCGGAGGCGGCCCCATCAAGATGAACCCGAGTATGTACGCACGACGGCAGGCGCCTTATCCCTCCCACCCACAGTCGTACATGTACAACAAGCGCTTCAGTAATCAGGTACGTTCCTATAATCCAATGACGTCACTTGTAACTTGTTGCTCTTACGATATTCTGTAATTTAATACTGTGTCAAGGCACAAATAAGTAAACGAATAAATGAATGGATTTAAAAGGATTTTTTCTTGTAATATTGACTGACAACCCTTTATATGTTTAAGTGAAAAAGGTGCATGAAAATTATAAGCAAGCCTGGCTAGTACTTTGTAGTATGAAATATTTCCTCAAAAAAGAGAGAAAAAATGATAAAATTCTGGGTGCCATTAAAAAGAGTGCATGTGTGTGTATAGATGTGTGTATAGATGTGTGGCGATGTGTGTATAGATGTGTGGAGATGTGTGGCTGTGTGTGTATAGATGTGTGGCGATGTGTGTATAGACGTGTGGCGATGTGTGTATATATGTGTGGCGATGTGTGGAGATGTGTGGCTGTGTGTGTATATATGTGTGGCGATGTGTGTATAGATGTGTGGAGATGTGTGGCTGTGTGTGTATAGATGTGTGGCGATGTGTGTATAGATGTGTGGCGATGTGTGTATAGATGTGTGGAGATGTGTGGCGGTGTGTGTATAGATGTGTGTATAGATGTGTGGCGATGTGTGTATAGATGTGTGGCGATGTGTGTATAGATGTGTGGAGATGTGTGGCGGTGTGTGTATAGATGTGTGGCGATGTGTGTATAGATGTGTGGCGATGTGTGCATAGATGTGTGGCGATGTGTGCATAGATGTGTGGCGATGTGTGTATAGACGTGTGGCGATGTGTGTATAGACGTGTGGCGATGTGTGTATAGACGTGTGGCGATGTGTGTATAGATGTGTGGCGATGTGTGTATAGACGTGTGGCGATGTGTGCATAGATGTGTGGCGATGTGTGTATAGATGTGTGGCGATGTGTGCATAGATGTGTGGCGATGCGTGCATAGATGTGTGGCGATGTGTGTATAGACGAGTGGCGATGTGTGTATAGATGTGTGGCGATGTGTGTATAGACGTGTGGCGATGTGTGTATAGATGTGTGGCGATGTGTGTATAGACGTGTGGCGATGTGTGCATAGATGTGTGGCGATGTGTGTATAGATGTGTGGCGATGTGTGCATAGATGTGTGGCGATGCGTGCATAGATGTGTGGCGATGTGTGTATAGACGTGTGGCGATGTGTGTATAGATGTGTGGCGATGTGTGCATAGATGTGTGGCGATGTGTGTATAGACGTGTGGCGATGTCTTTAGAGGTGTTGGTTTGATGAGAACGAATAAAAAACTAGGTGACACATGGAAGAGCTACCTTCCCCCCCCCCCCCCACACACACACAAATAATTTCCCGGACAATTGATGTTCCTGCTGATGTGGTACTGCTAATTGATTTTAAGGCGTTAAAATGACATGCAATCAGCATATGAACTGCAGTAGATAAGCAACATTTGTGAGAAAAAAATAAATAAACTATCTGCGTATGAAAAAATTCAGTCTTCTTTTATGTGTAAACTCCCGTGTTCTGGTGGCGGAGTAAGGTTTTGTCTTTCTGTGGTCTTATGCCAAATTTTTTTTAATCGGTGTGCAAATTGGGGATGCTTCACAACGAAGAATAGTTTTAAGGTGTAATATCGTGAATAGTGAGTGAAATCACGTGGGCCGGAAGTTCTACAGTAAACAGGTGAAATTGTGCGAATGAGTGTGGAGATGTTTTTATCCGGGCATCATGAGGAACTTGGGCGTCACTGGGCCTCAAAAAATTACCTCAAGTGGACTTTCTTGTGAACATTTTCCATGTCTGATGCGCATTTATCATCGAGACTTCTTCAGCAGCCATTTGTTGAATGTGATTTTCTTCACTTAACGCTTCCAGTAGCTTTTTTATGTGTATGGGGAAAAACTGTTATGTGAAATATCAGATTGTAAAAGCGATCACAAAACTAGAAAAAAATTAACAAAAAAAAAAAAAAACATCCATTTATACAGGAACACACCCATTAACGCCCGACTAGTGAAAAAAAACTATGACGTCATAAGCTGTCACTTGTGACGCCATTTCTTCGCTTTAAATTAAAACTGCGCAGAATATCCACCGTTTTAGCAGAAAAAAGGCAATTTTAGAGAATCGGTTTTAACTGACACTAAACACTATAATTTGAATGAGATCGAATTGTCGCCAATGCCTTACGTAATTACATGTGTCTCCATTGCACGAATGTAAAAAAAAAAAAATATATGTGGACAATTTAACAAAATTAGTCTCGCAGTGTATGATTTTGTTCTAATCGTAATGAATTTCATTTTCCCCCAAGAACGTTCCAAGGCACACACGAATAAGTCGCCTATTCTTGTGATACCTCTCTCTCACTGGTCAGTGTGAAAGTTCATTCACCAATGGTCATACAAAGTGTAATTTCACAAGTACCGGCTGTGTGTGACTTAGGAAATTTAAAAAAATCCTTTATGAAATTAAAGAAATAAAATCTTTTTATATTTAAAAAATGCAGTGCGTTTTGTTCCCTTCACTTTTATTATGGTTTATGTTTATTTCAGTGTTAGTGAACTAAGCGGCGCCAACATTAGAGCTGTTAATTAATACGATAACGCTTTGCGGTTTGCGAGTTGAAGGAACCCCGTGCGGAAGATTTGTGTTGGGGGGGGGGGGGCTTGATGGTGGCCGGGGGGTGGGGAAGGGGAGGGGGGGTGGTCGTACTCTTCATATACAGTACGACAAAGAGGGTGCGAAAAATAACTCTGCAAGTGGAAAGTGAGGGTGCTTTTCTAAATTGTGAGCGCTTTTGGTAGGGGTGCACATAGTCAGTGCCATTTCATCGGGTTTTTTCCAGTGCTATTTCATCGGGTTTTTTTCCAGTGCCATTTCATCGGGTTTTTTTCAGTGCCATTTTATCGGGGTTTTTTCAGTGCCATTTCATCGGGTTTTTTCCAGTGCCATTTTATCGGTTTTTTCAGTGCCATTTCGTCGTGTTTTTTTTCCAGTGCCGTTTCATCGGGTTTTCCCTTCTTTTTATGTGCGTTTGCGTTACTTTAGCACATTGGCGGCTTAGCTGCAATTAAGCCCTTTCTACTTGCCCAGTCAGGCCGCAACAACTTTACACTAATATTTACGTTTCCTCTGCTAGACGTGTTACAACTGTATCAATAGGTAATCGATTTATATACAAAGCACAATGTTGGGTGAAACGGCAGTATAAATAAGAGCCAAGTCGAGAATAACTGGCCCAGTCAGGGTGATCCAGGGCTAATATTTATTCGTAGCCCCTGATCAGTGGGCTGTTTTCGCTACATTTCATTAAAGAGGGGGTTATTTTTACAGCACATTTAGCATGTCTTTTGCAATATTTTGGCATATTTAATCAATTCAATCAAAACGTGAGCGTAAGCGTGTAATTTTTCCTTGCCATAGAGTAACTTCACAAGGAGGATAATTCTGACTGAACATCCAGTATTCGATTAACCATTGTTGTTTTTTTCGGTAGATACAGGGTGGGACTGTCTTATTGCAGTGTGTGATTGTGTTTAAAGTGTATGGTATTTTAGTAGCACCTTCGTCACGCTTGATTAACCGGCTGTATGTTTTTGTAGGCTGGGCTTCTATCTGTCTCAGATATGCATGTGCAGCCTGTTATAGTCGCCGGGCGATTTTCTGAGGCAGGAGCCTAAGTAAGCTAATCTCCTCTGACGCCGTTTTTTTTTTTTTTTTTTGCGATCTTCGCATTCTGATGCGAAATTAAACTGCTCGACGCCGGAAGTCGCAAACTGTATTAGGAGAAAGCAACATGCTGTGTGAAAGAGACGTGAAGAGGGCGGGGGTAGGGGGGGGTGGAGGGATACGATACGCCCTGGTCAGTTAGGTCCCACCATAAACGACACTTGAGCTAATCAATTGTATCGCCCAAGTGTCCGATGGTAACAAAGAACGCACAAAGTCAGTGAAATAATGTTATAACTGGCACGGATTTGATAACACTGCTGTGAGGGCAGAGCACACTGTAGCGAGTACAACACAACTGCTCGCTTCGCATGAACAAGTCCCCCCCGTCCCAGGGCTTTGCATGAGGGCACAGTCCCATGTTAGGCTTGGTGACAGGCTGGACGAGGGAAGGACTGAGGCTGGGGGGTCTAAACTTGTACCTCGCCATTCAATTTTAAGAAAGCATCCGCAGATTAAAAACTGCTAAAGAGTCTTTAGGCATTTGCCCCCACAGACCTCTTCGCAGACTAAAAACGTGTATGAAAAGGGGATTCCAACCCTGGGGAATTAAAATGCACATCACATTCAAGTGTCAATAGTTCAGCAAACAGTGACACACAAATAGCTTGAACAACAGCCAGTTTCTTGTAGTTTTGTACCTTAAACCACAGTAAAAAAATGAACGTTTCCGACAGAGTGATAACATTTTTTTTTGAAGGGCCACACTGAAATTATTTCATTTGTGTGCTACTTGCATGGCATTTTCTCGCTCGACCTGGTCTAAACCAAGCCGCTAATAGGAAACGCTGATCCTCAAATGTAATATTTATACAAGCAGACAGGTTTTTTTTTCTACCCTGCATATAAATTATGTTACTTTCTTTGTGTAACGATTAGTGTACTTGTAAAGCTCCATGCTAAAAACCGTATTTGATTAATTCCGCAGCAAATATTTTAACATGACTTTTACGGTCTCAGGTTAGATATTTATTCACAAATTGATTGACCAAAAAACAGTTTTCTTTTGCCAAGGAAACTCGTAGAAGGCACAAGCGTCTAAACCCTACATGTAATGGATGGCTTAATGTTAGAATTTTTCATCCAGCGAACATTTTTGTTTTGTTAATTATTTAGGGTAATTGTAATACCTTCAGAGCAATATCAGTAGCTTTACAGATTCATGGATTTACCATGTCCATTTTTGTAGTAATTTGTAATAATTTCTTACCTTGGTAAATACATATTGCAATTCGGTGCGGAGAAAAATCTTGATTAAATGTTATTTCCACAAACAAAAAATCTGGCAAACAGTTGTAAATGGTAAACAAGTAACAAATTATGCAATTGACCGCCCTCAACACCGCCATCTTGTTTTTCTTTGACAAGATTTGTGAGGGAATTCTGAAGAATTGATTTGGGACATAAGTTATTGGAGCAGCCCCGGTAGTGATTAAACAGCTGTTATGCGTGACGTCATCCGAACCGTGACGTCAGCGCAGTGTTGTCACGGGTTCTTGTTTTAACGCTTCGTCGAAAGGTGCGAAGAAAACTTTCAGTTTAAGTTGATATTTGATTGAAAGCAACAAAATACTAACAACGACAAAACCTTAATGTGGTAACATCCCATGCATTTTATTTTAGTTTCAGGAAACATTTCCAATACATTTTAAAAACTTGTCTGCAGGGTTCCAGATTTTTTTTTCGCGGTCATGTCCCATAAAAGGTGGCGCCTCCCGACACGAAAATGAGATGCTCGTGGCGAAAATGAAAAAAAAAACAGTTGGACTGGTATTAAAAGGCGCGTCACTCATAATGTTGGTGCATCCGCGCGCCATGGGTGTGTAGACCCGCTAAATCGGAAGCCCTTATAAAATACCATTTTCCCCCAAAGTCAGCACTTCCCTGCCCGGAGAACGTAACAAAGGGAAATGTTTTGGGGATGGAAGAACGTACTAAAGCCCTTGGATTATTTAACGTGACGTTAAAAAAAGGCACCGAGTACATAAAAAAAGGCACCATTAACATTTAGATTCCGAATCGATCTATGTAACGAAATCTTTGTCTGGCTGTTTGGGAGACTCAAACAAAGGAAGGGAAAGCAGGAAAAAAAATGTTATTCAACAAAGTCCACACAAAGCAAATTAACACAAATGAATGAGCGAAAAAGTGCCAAAGCTCTGTAAAAAATGACTACCTCAAATGAAAAAAAAAAGAAAGAAAGAAAGGAGATCATAAAAAAAGAGGGGAGAAGTGAAAGAGCAGAAAGCTATTAGAGACTGCCAATTTTATGCGCTGTTCTGGCAGAGGGTGCCAACTTCATGCGCTGTTCCGGCAGAGGGCAAAGAGCCTGATCTTGTCTTGTATTTATGTGATTCTGTGAGAGCCGTCTAACAGGTGTGTTGCTTTCCTGTTAGCCACGAACCCGATTGTGTTTATGGCGAGTCGAGCCCCAGAGTATGGGAACTTCGAGGTATGGGTGTTTGGGAGTGGGGGGGGGGGGGGGGGGCGGGGGGGGGGGGGGAGCATTGATTTGATCAACATCATGAAGAAGTATGTTTCACTTTATGTGATGGCTGAGCTAGATTATTTAAGGGTCTTTGGCTTGAGTGGGAGTTGTGAGTAAAGAATCAGCACCCCTCCCCCCCAATCCCACCTCTCCCCCACTCCCACCGAACCCCCCCCCCCCCCCCCACCGCCGTCCCTTCCCACAACACATAAAACCCCAGACACGCAGCAAAAAAGAGAGAGAAAGAACGTCAAGTAATAAAAGAACGTAAAGTAATAAAACGCGACCGGTAACAGTTTTTTTGTTCGCAGCTGAACAGTAGAAAAGAAAAAAACAAGAGAGAGCATCTGCAAGCAATGGGCATATTCACCCCAGTTTGCATTGAAATTCCTGCTTGTAACCAATAGGAAAGTTTCGTGATGATTTTGGACCCAAAAATAAATATGGCCCGCGGGAATGACGGATACTTGATTGAATTACTCCATCTGTACATCCGGCTTACAAAGGAGGAAAGCCCTCAAAGCTAACGTTATAAATCGCATTGATCTGCTTTTTTACAGAGCTGACAGAAATGGAATTGAGTCTTTTACATGATAAACGGTCTGGCAGCTCACGGGGGAGGGGTTGGAGGGGGGGGGGGGGTGGGGGAGAGTGAGTGTGGCACTTGGATATTTTATAGCCCAGTGTGCACTGCTACTTTAGTGAGAGTAAGTGGGCTGCCCATCAGATCACAGCAGGGATGTCACATGTGGGAGGGGGGTTGAAGTGTTGAACCATATCAAAATGCTTTTCACTGTAATACTGATTAGAGAACAATAACTAACTCCCACAACATGGTATTGTGGGAATAAATCTATATTTACCCCCTTCCCTTCTTCCCCCTCCCCCTCCCCCCCCCCCCACCCATATTCTCCGCGCGCCAAATGAGTGGCTGTGAATGTCTGAAAGGGAGTGACAACACATAATTCTTGTGGCCCTAAAATCGCTTCCCAAACCCCACATCGTAATTATTAACCCTGCTCTGTATCAGTCGAGCCCCCTTATCACTTGCTATTGATCATACGTCGTTTGTGAGGTCACACAGTAACGTCAACCCTCCCACCTCCTTCTTACCACCCCCTCTGCCTCAACTCCCCCCCCCCCCCCCCCCGCCCCCTCCCTACCCGCTGTTCTGAAAGCCATCCACCTACTGCAGCTTGTACTAGATATAATTACATTTATCCCTAAAAGGAGCAAGTTCTCAGTCACATCACGGGTGCTCGAGAAATATGTCAATTTACGCTGATGACAAAAGGCTGCCAAGCTTCTAGCCCCCATCCAACTCTCACCACTACATTGCCATTTTATGGGGGAAAACGCCATAGCATTTGATGGGGGCAGGATCATCTACAGTATACGGAATCTGCCGTGTTATTGCACTTCAATGATAATTTTCATGAAGGATGACGTAAATGCCATGTCTAAATAACTACTCGAAATAATATTTGAAAATTATTTCCGTTCGTTTCTTTCTTTTTTTTTTTTTTGTTATATTAAGCAATTGTGCAATTTTGTTATAAATTCGAACAAATAGCTATGTTTTTTTTTTTTAGTTAATATTCTGATAAATAAGATAGATACATTTTCTTCGAGCTGGGTAGTGTATTCACATCAGTTATTCACCTGAAAAAAAGGCTTCTCCCTCAACCCCACTCCACCCCCTGCGCATGTAAATTTTTTGCTTGTCTAGAAATACTTCACAAGAATCAACAATTAGTATGTAAAACTGCTTTTTGCCGTCATTTTGAGCTCTAGGTTCTGTGTTATACAACAGGTGAATGAGCCAAAATGGGCAGCGACTGCACGCGGTGTTGTGTCTTGTTAAGAAAGACATATCAAGGGGCTTGACGATGTCTTATAAAGCAATGCGTGATTTATCTGTTACCCCGTGCCTTTCACATCTAAGCGTTTCATGTTAATTTGTCACTTTAAACGAATGAGAAGGACAGTCGTACGTAGCCCAAAGTTTAAGGTTTTCAACTTGGAGGCATCGTTGATTCAGATCGAAAACTCCCCCCCCCTCTCCCCTCCTACCCCCAAAGTTTTTTTTTTGTGAGGTAACCGAGGTTGCGTTCAGATCAGAGAGTGAGCAGGCATAACTGTTGAGGGCGCAGCTGGTGTGAGGCAGCGGGAGGTGGGGGTGGTGGGAGGGGGGAGGTAGGGAGGGATGATGGTAAGGAAACTGAACTCAATGCATTTTTACCAAGTGTAGAATTGCTGTGTGTGAAAGATGATTACATCGATAATAGACCATCAATAAGCTGATTGGCGTGTGCGCTCAGTTGTTATGAGAAAAACCCCGGGAAAGATCGAAGTCAATATGTCTGATTGCTAGTATAATTAGTCACATTTATACACGACTGGTGAACTGAATCTAGATCTCTCCTTTGGCTAGTTGCTGCGTTCACAGGTTGTGATTTTGTGACAGTTGCAAAAAATTTATTATTGCCAAGTTACAGCTGTCGGAAACCGAGACTACGAGGAATCTACTGATGTGACTGCAGTAATAACCTTTTGCCAGCCAAGTTTAGAAATAGGACTTGACAACTTGTGATTCTTCCAATTATCCCCCCTCCCCCTCCCCCCCCCCTCCCCACACACAGAAGGAAAATGATGAAGATTGCGCAAAATGTCAAGGATGTATTAATGTTTGCGGCAATTTCAGGCATTACATTTCTCTGCATTGCCACGAGTTTTCTTTTCTTTCTGGCCTTCTTTCTTTCGGCTTGGTATTTTGTCGACTAAAAGAGCGTGTCTAGTGTCTGGATTGCTTTTATGTGCCCTGCTGACGTCATTGGGGTTCTGCGTTAAATACCAAAGTTTATTAAAGCTATTACTTTGTAGGGGGGAAAGACGAGAAGAAGAAAAGGGGTTTTTTCACATACAGAAAATTATCATGTAGATTGTTTTCTTCTATTTTTAATTTCAGCATAACATGGGGCAGTATTCGCAATATAACAACATGGGAGGCAAGCCCGGTTACCCACAGCAACAACCGCTACCCTCGCCTAACATGTACGCCCAGCGAGCACCGGGGTACGGGCCCAACGCCCAGAACCCGTACACACAGCAGCATAATATGCCACCAAATTTCATGCCTGGGCAGCCGAACGGGCGCATGACACAGCCGGGATACGGCCCCCAGCAGCCAGGCTACGCCCCGCCACAGCAATACCCCGTGCAGGTTAGTTCTAAAACAGAAAGAAAAGAAAGAGTTAGGGCTGCCGCTCGAAAAAAAAAAAAACTAGTCGCTTTTAAGACACTGCATCATAAATTTATGGTTTTGTGATGGATCATGTAAGAGTGCATTGTGGATATTTCATCCTTGATGTATTACAGTAGCGCATAATAATACGAATGGCATCTTGTATGTTTGTCTCAAGTGCCGCGTACTTTCACAGTTGTCCGGTACTATTGATCACCACCTCACCCCCCCCCCCCCCCCCTCCTCATCAATAGGCAGGGAGACTCAACGATCACCCCCCCCCCCTCCCGTTCGGACACCTTATCTGTTAGAGAGCGCCAGAAGTTGTCAAAGTTTAAGTGAAATGAACGCAACACGGACACCTAGTCCACGTGATGCGAGTGTGGCCCGCGAACGTCATCACTTCTTGTGTGTAAAAAAGATACATCTTTTATTCAGTGCATACGCGTCATGTTATGCTGTCACATTTATGCAGGTTTATTTTCAAGTGTTTTCACTTTGTTGTTCGTTGCCAAGAATTTTTCTCTCTCATCAAGATTAAGATGTGTTAAACCTACAAAAAAAAAACAAAAACAAAAAAAACAAAACAAAAAACAACAAACTTTTTTTTTAAGTGACAGTGAAATAAGACAGTTATTTATTTGAAAAAAAGGAGGTTTGAAAATTATTTATTTGGAAACAGGAGGTACATAACTTCTAAGTTGACGTATCGAAATTTTATCATATGTGCATTAAGTACGATATAATAAAGTGAATTTAAGGGTTTACATACTTCAACTCTTCATGTTATAGCATGGGAATAACCCAATGATGATGAGTCAACACTCACCGTTGCATAGCAACCCCACGCCGCCCGTCACCCCAGTGGGCAACGCCATGCCGCCCTCCTACCCGATGGGCCCCAATGGCATGCCGGGCCCGGACATCAAACCCAACATGGCGGACTTGAAACCGGTCATGAAGAAGGAGAACGACGAGCTGCGGTTGACGTTTCCGGTACGGGACGGTGTCGTCCTACCGCCCTTCCGTCTCGAGCACAACTTGGCTGTGAGCAACCATGTCTTCCACCTGAGGGACTCGGTCTACCAGACACTCATGTGGAGGTAACTATCTGTCGCCAGCCCCCACTCCCATTCCCCCCCACCCCCACCCCCACCACCCCGCCCCCCCCCCCCCCCCCCCCGCCGGTTTTGCGTTATTTTATCACAAAACAAAGTTCGTGGAACATGGTCATGGAGTAATGCAAAGCAATGTAAATATAAATGTACGAGGCGTTAAGTTACTGTAAATAATTGATACTTGTGTTTTCAGTGACAGTTGGCGCCACTACGCATGTGCTCCGCGGGTAACTTTTTATCTGAAAAAAAAAAATCACAGTTCAAATAATGATGACACGTTATTCTGTACTTTTTAGGCCGGACCTGGAGCTGCAATTGAAGTGTTTCCACCACGAGGACAGGCAGATGAACACTAACTGGCCGGCGAGCGTGTCCGTCAACGTAAACGCCACGCCGCTGATGATCGAACGGGGAGAGAACAAGACCTCACACAAGCCGCTCTACCTCAAGGAAGTGTGCCAGCCGGGCCGCAACACGATCCAGATCACGGTCACCGCCTGCTGCTGCGTGAGTGTCAACAACCTCGTCAACGTATACCTGCGCCGAGTCATCTATTCCCCACAGGGAATATATGCGATCGACCGCGTGTGTCTGTCGGTCTGTCGGTCGGTCGCTCATCAAGAGCTTGTTAACACGATAACTTAAAAACTCCTGCAAGGATTTTAATGAAACGTGGTGTGTAGCTTCTATGGGCACAAACACAGATCGGTATTGTAAATGGGCCAGGTTCGTCCAAGGAAAATGGACCAGCTGGACTTGGAAAATTTCAGCTCTTGATTGACTATTGATGGCCGTGTTGAACTGATGGGGGGCCTGTGGGGAATATGTTGGCTATGCACACTGCTCTAGTTTTTTTCTGTTTCTGTTTGACTTAGAGTTTTGAAGTTACCATTCCATGATCCTTTCAAAGCGGTTGCAACTATGAACAGATCACATGTGTATGTTACCAACTTTTTCTTTTTTTTTTTTTTTTAATCAACAAATGTTTCTTGTTACTGTTTTCAGTCGCACTTATTCGTTTTACAACTTGTACATCGTCCAAGTGTGCGGTCTGTCCTCCAAGGATTGCTACGCAAGAGACTGCTTCCGGCTGATCACTGCATCACGAAAAGTAAGTGCACAAGTTCACCTTGGTGAGTGCGTAGAAGAAGCCTGGAATCCCATCAACTTACACGATCTTCCGCAAAGAGAATTAAAGTGATGAAAAAAAAAAGATATTGCACAGCTCATCTAGTTGTTTATCAACTGATTTTTTTTATTAGTTGACAAAATGAAATCTTTGCAGAATTAAAAAAAAAAAAGAGTTTACCCACGCAGCTCCTGTTATATGGAATTAGGTTCCCAATGTAATAAAGATTTCAGAAACTGTAGATATTTTCAAGAAAAAATTAAAAAACCCACTATTTTAGCAAGGCTTTTCCAGAACTTTGCTATTTGGACGCCTGATAATGTACTTGTGAAATTGCACTTAGCAAGTCCACCACTTGATAGTGCGCTATAGAAAAACTACGATGTGTGATGTAATAATTTAAAAAAATATAATAATTTTAAGTGGAAGAACTTAAAACGGAATGCAATATATTTTTAAAAAAGGCTTTGGAGGCTCGTCTTGTTATTAATGTGCGTTGTTTTGTGACTAAAATTAGATGTCGTATTTCAGTGAAGCGGAATTTCAGCGCGGGCCAGCCGACACACCTCAACGGCCAGCTGGCGAGCGGCGAGGACGGGGTGGAGCAGACGGCCATGAAGGTGTCACTCAAGTGCCCCATCACGTACCGGCGCATCATACTGCCGGCAAGGGGCCACGACTGCAAGCACGTGCAGTGCTTCGACCTCGAGTCGTACCTGCAGATGAACTGCGAGCGGGCCATGTGGCGGTGTCCCGTCTGCAAGTGAGTACTCAGGCGACGGCGCGAGGGCGGGGCGCGGCAGGCGGGGGAGGCGGGGGGGGGCGGGGCATTGTGGGAGGAGTTATCACCTGATTGGGGGAGAAAACATGTGGCTGAGCTGGGCGGTGTGGTGGAGAGGGGGGGATGAAATCACGGGGTAAAGGGGGGCGGGTCACGTGACTCTTATCTGAGTTGTAAATTAACCGCGTCCAATCAGATGTGCTTCATTGTTAACGTTTCGGTCTCCCGGAGAATCCTTCGCTCATAAACACTGACGTGGAAATGTAAACGATAGATGTGCATGTATAGCCAAGCTGACGTCAGCTCCAAGGTTTGCGAATCTCTGGTAGATTTGGAAACTAAGACGTTGACAAAGTAGTTTCATTAAGGGAAAACATTTTTAGTGAGGTCAAGTGGTTTGTTTTTGTTTTTTTTAGTAAAACGGCATTGCTAGAAGGTTTAGAAATCGACCAATACATGTGGGGCATCCTAACAAACTACCAGAATGCCGATTTCGAGGAGGTAACGATCGACCAATCAGCACGCGTGACGCCAATTCACAGTGCCAACCCGCCGGTGAAGGAGGAGCCGGACGGAAACACAGGTATGGCTGCTAGCGCTTTTTTTTTTAAAAAAAAAGGCTCTGTTTAAAGGAAATTTTGACAATGTCTTTAGACGTACAAACGTGATGGAAAGAGTTTAGAGCTTAAATTTGCTTGGTTTCGAATGTGCATTCTTCAGTAGTTCTTTCCGATTTAGATCAGTAAAGTTTGTCTCGCAAATGAAAATTCGTAAGCAAGCCAGTGACACTATAGATTTGGTCATTTTCTATTTATAATGGTTATATTTTAATGCAGTTTTATTGGATGTCACCTTTTGTTGCCCAGATTCTTGCAAACAACAACAAACGCAGCAGTGGAATCAAGTCATGTCGCCATCGAGCTTACCGATGCCAAACATGGCCAACTTCGACACCCTCTACAGTCACAGTCCCAAAACCCCACAGACTCCGCAGGGCGGCCCGCCCTCCGTGCCTCCCGGCCCGGCCCAGCAGGGCCACTTTAACAGCCAGAACTCCCAGGGCGGTTACGGCGAGGCTGGTGGTAACCAGGGCCCCAACCCGGCGTTCCCGCCCAGCAGCACCCCGGACATTATCAGTTCGCTGAGCCAGATGAGCAATATGGGCGCCAATGTGGGCGACTTGAATCACCACGTGCCGTCGCCGGTGATCAGTCACGGTCACGTGCCATCGCCCATGGCCCACCCCAACTCAGTGGAGGGCGCGGGCAGCCAGCCGCTGAGGCACCCCACGCCCAGCACCCCGCAGTGCCCGTCGTCCGTCGGGCCTCCGCCCGCCAACCCCCTCACGCCCTCCAGTGTGACAATGCAGCAGCAACAAAGCTGCCCGGGCACGCCCGGCAGCGCCGCACCCGTTTCCACGCCCGGCGGCACCTCGGCCGCAGCGAGCACTAGTGTCCCTACATCGAGTACAGCAAACAGTACCTCCAGTACCACGGCAACGACGGATAGCCATAGCAACCAGCCTAACAACGAGCTTAGTTTACCAGAGTTGAGCTTTAATGCACAAGCCATTATTGACGGTGATTGCACCGGCCACGAAGACATCGATGTAAGTATCCGACAGTTTAAACATTACTTATAATTTAAAGCATGTCGTCTTTAGAACGCCCACCCTAAAATATAGAAGGAATACACGGCGCTAAATATAGAACAAACTACGAACTAAAAATATCAACTTGTGAAAACAAACTACGAACAAAAAATATCAACTTGTGAACTGTTGCTTGTTTATATTGGCGGTTACCTATTTACAAAACATCATGAAAATAAAAAAAACGCCAGTAATTTTGAAAATGACGACACTTGACTAATCTTGGGAAACGTATTGCAGAATTGGGCTGAAACAATCTGGTCGGAATTGTCACAGCTCAGTGAGTTAGATCAAGTTGATCTGACATTGCCATAAATAGGCCAGACGCAATGTAAGCACTGTGAAAGAATACACCCTTAACATTTTTCTCTCTTTTTTTTTTAGCCCAGCTTACGTTACACGTAAGCTGGGGTATTCCTATCGGTTTGCGGGCGGTGTCCGTTAGTTAGTTAGTTAGTTAGTTAGTTAGTTAGTTAGTTAGTTAGTTAGTTAGTTGTTTATTTAGTAAACTTTGGTTCAAAATGCATCTCCTCCTACAATTTTGATCCGATGTCATTTATTTTTGGTGTGAGGTATCCCTAAGGGGTCGTGCATACGGCTTGTGCTTTTCTAGTCGATCCGGTGATTTTTGAATTTTTGGCGAATTTTTAAAGAAAAAATTTTAAAATGTATCTCCTCCTACATTTTTGACCCGATGTCATTTATTTTTGGTATGAGGCACCCCTAAAGGGTCGTGCATACGGCTTGTGCTTTTTTAGTCGATCGCGCAATTTTTGTATTTTTGGGGAATTTTTAAAGCAAAATTTTCGAAAATAATTCAAAATGCATCTACTCCTACAATTTTGATTCGATGTCATTTATTTTTGGTGTGAGGCATCCCTAAGGAGTCGTGCATACGGCTTGTGCTTTTTTAGTCGATCGGGTGATTTTTGAATTTTAGGGGAATTTTTTAAGAAAAAAATTTAAAATGTGTCTCCTCCTACATTTTTGACCCGATGTGATTTATTTTTGGTATGAGGCATCCCTAAAGTGTCGTGCATACGGCTTGTGCTTTTCTAGTCGATCGGGTGATTTTTTAATTTTTGGGGAATTTTTGAAGAAAAAAATTTAAAATGTATCTCGTCCTACATTTTTTATCCGATGTCTTTTTTTTTAGCCCAGTTTGCTTTTTAGCCAACAGGGCTATACAGATGGGGGCAAGTATCGTCCGTCTGTCCGTCCGTCCGTCCGTCTGTCCGTCCCGCGACCGTTAAAAGTGGAATAACTTTTTTATTTTTTATCCGATTCTTACCAAATTTTAAACACGAGTTCCTAACCCTTTACTGCATTAGGAAATATTTTTATTTTTGCGGTTTAAACCATTTTTGGTGATTTTATTGCCAATTTGGGCAAAATACGAAAAAACCTATCTAGTCCCTCATTTTTCATCGGAAGATTCCGAAATATTTTATGAAGAAACTAGGACTAAGGGGTAAAAAAAGTACTTTTTTCGATTTTTGAATTTCGCCTTATTTTTGAATCTACTGAGCTTCAAAGTTTGCAACTTCTAAAAATTGACAAATTTCCAATTTTTTTTTTCTGAACAAAGTAGTTAAAGTGGAATATCTTTTTTATTTTTTATCCGATTCGTACCAAATTTTTTACACGAGTTTTTAACCTTCCACTGCATTAGGATTTTTTAAATTTTTTGGTTTAAACCATTTTTGGCGATTTTATTGCCAATTTGGGCAAAATACGAAAAAACCTATCTAGTCCTTCATTTTTCATCGGAAGATTCCGAAATTTTTCATGAAGAAACTAGAACTAAGGGGTGAAAAAAATTCTTTTTTCGATTTTTGAATTTCGCCTTATTTTTGAATCTACTGAGCTTCAAAGTTTGCAACTTCTAAAAATTGGCAAATTTCCATTTTTTTTTCTTAACAAAGTAGTTAAAGTGGAATATCTTTTTTATTTTTCATCCGATTCGTACCAAATTTTAAACGCGAGTTTTTAACCTTCTACTGCATTAGGAATTTTTTTTTATTTTTTGGTTTAAACCATTTTTGGCGATTTTATTGCCGATTTGGGCAAAATACGAAAAAATCTATCTAGTCCCTCATTTTTCATCGGAAGATTCCGAAATTTGTTATGAAGAAACTAGAACTAAGGGGTGAAAAAAGTACATTTTTCGATTTTTGAATTTCGCCTTATTTTTGAATCCACTGAGCTTCGAAGTTTGCAGCTTTTAAAAAATTGGAAATTTCCATTTTTCTTCTTAAAAAAGCAAAGTTTCAATTTGCAGAGGGGCACAATATGTTACATGCAAGTACTTTTGGTTGGACTTTTCCTTAATTTTGTTGTCAGTAGGTCATTTCTATGATATTTTCAAGTTGGCGATAATAGGGAACATTGGGCGATAAAGCAAGAAAGTTGTAATTTTCGCTTTAAAAGTGCAGGGATCAATTCTATGTCCCGAAATTATGATAAATATGATATTTTTCGGATGGGCGATAATAGGGAATATTGGTCGATACTGCAAGAAAGTTGTAATTTTCGCTTTTAATGTGCAGGAAACAATTCTAGGACCCGAAAATATGATAAATATAATATTTTTCGGGTGGGCGATAATAGGGAACATTTTGCGATAATGCAAGAAAGTTGTAATTTTCGCTTTAAAAAGCAGGAATCAATTCTATGACCCGAAAATATGATAAATGTGATATTTTTCGTGTGGGCGATAATAGGGAGCATTGGGCGATAATGCAAGAAAGTTGTAATTTTCGCTTTAAAAGTGCAGGGATCAATTCTATGACCCGAAAATATGATAAATGTGATATTTTTCGGGTAGGCGATAATAGGCAATATTGGGCGATAATGTAAAAAAAATTGTAATTTTCGCTTTAAAAGTGCAGGAATCAATTCTGTGACCCGAAAATATGATAAATGTGATATTTTTCGTGTTGGCGATAATAGGGAACATTGGGCGATAATGCAAGAAAGTTGTAATTTTTTGCTTTAAAAGTGCAGGAATCAATTCTGTGACCCGAAAATATGATCAGTGTGATATTTTACGGGTGGGCGATAACAGGGAATATTGGGCGATAAAGCAAGAAAGTTGTAATTTTCGCTTTAAAAGTGCAGGAAACAATTCTAGGACCCGAAAATATGATAAATATAATATTTTTCGTGTGGGCGATAATAGGGAACATTGGGCGATAATGTAAGAAAGTTGTAATTTTCGCTTTAAAAGAGCAGGAATCAATTCTATGACCCGAAAATATGATAAATGTGATATTTTTCGTGTGGGCGATAATAGGGAACATTGGGCGATAATGCAAGAAAGTTGTAATTTTCGCTGTAAAAGTGCAGGAATCAATTCTGTGACCCGAAAATATGATCAATGTGATATTTTACGGGTGGGCGATAACAGGGAATATTGGGCGATAAAGCCAGAAAGTTGTAATTTTCGCTTTAAAAGTGCAGGAAACAATTCTAGGACCCGAAAATATGATAAATATAATATTTTTCGTGTGGGCGATAATAGGGAACATTGGGCGATAATGTAAGAAAATTGTAATTTTCGCTTTAAAAGAGCAGGAATCAATTCTATAACCCGAAAATATGAAAAATATGATATTTTTCGGATGGGCGATAAAAGGGACTATTGGGCGATAATGCAAGAAAGTTGTAATTTTCGCTTTAAAAGTGCAGGGATCAATTATATGTCCCGAAAATATGAAAAATATGATATTTTTTGGATGGGCGATAATAGGGAACATTGGGCGATAATGCAAGAAAGTTGTAATTTTCGCTTTAAAAGTGCAGGAATCAATTCTATGACCCGAAAATATGATAAATATGATATTTTTCGTGTGGGCGATAATAGGGAGCATTGGGCGATAATGCAAGAAAGTTGTAATTTTCGCTTTTAAAGTGCAGGAATCAATTCTGTGACCCGAAAATATGATCAATGTGATATTTTACGGGTGGGCGATAACAGGGAATATTGGGCGATAAAGCAAGAAAGTTGTAATTTTCGCTTTAAAAGTGCAGGAAACAATTCTAGGACCCGAAAATATCATAAATATAAAATTTTTCGTGTGGGCGATAATAGGTAACATTGGGCGATAATGTAAGAAAGTTGTAATTTTCGCTGTAAAAGAGCAGGAATCAATTCTATAACCCGAAAATATGATAAATGTGATATTTTTCGGATGGGCGATAATAGGGAACATTGGGCGATAATGCAAGAAAGTTGTAATTTTCGCTTTAAAAGTGCAGGAATCAATTCTATGACCCGAAAATATGATAAATGTGATATTTTTCGGATGGGCGATAATAGGGAATATTGGGCGATAATGTAAGAAAATTGTAATTTTCGCTTTAAAAGTGCAGGAATCAATTCTGTGACCCGAAAATATGATAAATATGATATTTTTCGGATGGTCGATAATAGGGAACATTGGGCGATAGTGCAAGAAAGTTGTAATTTTCGCTTTAAAAGTGCAGGAATCAATTCTGTGACCCGAAAATGTGATCAGTGTGATATTTTACGGGTGGGCGATAACATGGAATATTGGGCGATAAAGCAAGAAAGTTGTAATTTTCGCTTTAAAAGTGCAGGAAACAATTCTAGGACCCGAAAATATGATAAATATAATATTTTTCGTGTGGGCGATAATAGGGAACATTGGGCGATAATGTAAGAAAGTTGTAATTTTCGCTTTAAAAGAGCAGGAATCAATTCTATAACCCGAAAATATGATAAATATGATATTTTTCGGATGGGCGATAATAGGGAATATTGGGCGATAATGCAAGAAAGTTGTAATTTTCGCTTTAAAAGTGCAGGGATCAATTATATGTCCCGAAAATATGAAAAATATGATATTTTTTGGATGGGCGATAATAGGGAACATTGGGCGATGATGCAAGAAAGTTGTAATTTTCGCTTTAAAAGTGCAGGAATCAATTCTATGACCCGAAAATATGATAAATGTGATATTTTTCGTGTGGGCGATAATAGGGAGCATTGGGCGATAATGCAAGAAAGTTGTAATTTTCGCTTTAAAAGTGCAGGAATCAATTCTGTGACCCGAAAATATGATCAATGTGATATTTTACGGGTGGGCGATAACAGGGAATATTGGGCGATAAAGCAAGAAAGTTGTAATTTTCGCTGTAAAAGTGCAGGAAACAATTCTAGGACCCGAAAATATCATAAATATAATATTTTTCCTGTGGGCGATAATAGGTAACATTGGGCGATAATGTAAGAAAGTTGTAATTTTCGCTGTAAAAGAGCAGGAATCAATTCTATAACCCGAAAATATGATAAATGTGATATTTTTCGGATGGGCGATAATAGGGAACATTGGGCGATAATGCAAGAAAGTTGTAATTTTCGCTTTAAAAGTGCAGGAATCAATTCTATGACCCGAAAATATGATAAATGTGATATTTTTCGTGTGGGCGATAATAGGGAACATTGGGCGATAATGCAAGAAAGTTGTAATTTTCGCTTTAAAAGTGCAGGAATCAATTCTGTGACCCGAAAATATGATCAATGTGATATTTTACGGGTGGGCGATAACAGGGAATATTGGGCGATAAAGCAAGAAAGTTGTAATTTTCGCTTTAAAAGTGCAGGAAACAATTCTAGGACCCGAAAATATGATAAATATGATATTTTTCGTGTGGGCGATAATAGGGAACATTGGGCGATAATGTAAGAAAGTTGTAATTTTCGCTTTAAAAGAGCAGGAATCAATTCTATAACCCGAAAATATGATAAATATGATATTTTTCGGATGGGCGATAATAGGGAATATTGGGCGATAATGCAAGAAAGTTGTAATTTTCGCTTTAAAAGTGCAGGGATCAATTATATGTCCCGAAAATATGAAAAATATGATATTTTTTTGGATGGGCGATAATAGGGAACATTGGGCGATAATGCAAGAAAGTTGTAATTTTCGCTTTAAAAGTGCAGGAATCAATTCTATGACCCGAAAATATGATAAATGTGATATTTTTCGTGTGGGCGATAATAGGGAGCATTGGGCGATAATGCAAGAAAGTTGTAATTTTCGCTTTAAAAGTGCAGGAATCAATTCTGTGACCCGAAAATATGATCAATGTGATATTTTACGGGTGGGCGATAACAGGGAATATTGGGCGATAAAGCAAGAAAGTTGTAATTTTCGCTTTAAAAGTGCAGGAAACAATTCTAGGACCCGAAAATATCATAAATATAATATTTTTCGTGTGGGCGATAATAGGTAACATTGGGCGATAATGTAAGAAAGTTGTAATTTTCGCTTTAAAAGAGCAGGAATCAATTCTATAACCCGAAAATATGATAATTGTGATATTTTTCGGATGGGCGATAATAGGGAACATTGGGCGATAATGCAAGAAAGTTGTAATTTTCGCTTTAAAAGTGCAGGAATCAATTCTATGACCCGAAAATATGATAAATGTGATATTTTTCGGGTGGGCGATAATAGGGAATATTGGGCGATAATGTAAGAAAATTGTAATTTTCGCTTTAAAAGTGCAGGAATCAATTCTGTGACCCGAAAATATGATAAATATGATATTTTTCGGATGGTCGATAATAGGGAACATTGGGCGAAAGTGCAAGAAAGTTGTAATTTTCGCTTTAAAAGTGCAGGAAACAATTCTATGACCCGAAAATATGATAAATGTGATATTTTTCGTGTGGGCGATAATAGGGAACATTGGGCGATAATGTAAGAAAGTTGTAATTTTCGCTTTAAAAGTGCAATAATCAATTCTATGACCCGAAAATATGATAAATATGATATTTTTCGTGTCGGCGATAATAGGGAACATTGGGCGATAATGCAACAAAGTTGTAATTTTCGCTTTAAAAGTGCAGGAATCAATTCTATGACCCGAAAATATGATAAATGTGATATTTTTCGGGTGGGCGATAATTGGGAATATTGGGCGATAATGCAAGAAAGTTGTAATTTTCGCTTTAAAAGTGCAGGAAACAATTCTAGGACCCGAAAATATGATAAATATAATATTTTTCGGGTGGGCGATAATAGGGAACATTGGGCGATAATGTACGAATGTTGTGACCCGCGCATCAAGACAACCTAAGGAAACTTGTGCACTTGTCCAAAATAAGTACGAAAGTAAAATAAACATGCGCATTGGTCTGGAATAAGAACCGCGCATTAATCTTTATTAAGTTAAATAAACATGTGCACTGTTCCAAAATGAGAGCCGCGCATCAACGCAAATTAAATAAACATGCGCACTTGTCTGAATTAGAACCGCGCATCGAGGCAAGTTACATAAATATGCGCACTGGTCCGAAATGCGAGCGTTGTTTGAAGGTATCTATGGCAATCTATCCAGTCTACCAGATATACAAAAAATCTGTTCCCAATTTTTCTTGGAAAGAAATCTTTGTATGCATTTATCGGTCTATGTTCTGGTCCGGTGCTAAATTAATTACTGAGCTAGCTCTTTGCCGTCTCATCTTTTGAAGCTTGATATTTCAGGGAAATTCCTTCGCTCATGCACGCTGGAATGGGTCTTATTGCTTTTCGTAAGCTGGGACTTTGTCCTTGGACAAACTTGTTTACTTTTTACGTTGAGTGTTTTATTTTTTATTTATTTTTTTCTTTGGTGGTGTGAGTCTTGCTTTTTGACTTCATTTTTTTTTTATGCAGAGTTTTATGACCAAAAAAATGCATATTTCGAAATCGTCTAATGAGAACTCCAGTCATAAAACTAAGACCTGTGTTCAAATCGTTATTCCTTAAATTCGAAACTATGTCTTAAGCTTCCTAAATATATAAATATACACATCCCAGATAGAAATGTACTCAAAACTGCCAACAAGCCCTAAAACCTGTCACTCAACTTTTCCTAAATTCCTTTTTGCTAGAACTACATATGTGTCTGGATTTCGATATGTTTACTGCACAAGTTTAAAAAAAGCGTGACACCCGCACAACTTCAAAGCGCATTCTATCAACAGCCATGTCTCTCGTCTTGTCGGACCCCTCCCCCTCCTCCCCCACCCACACACTTACACTCCCACTCCCCTCCCACCCCCGCACCCTCCCTGCTTGTCACTCGATAATTTTAGATAACTGACATCCAGTAAATAATTGTTGCCATGACAACTCGGGGAGATCAACTAAATAGCGCGCGTGCGCGCTTTCTAAAGCCATTCATTAATTACCCACATTCTCATTGATTTTTACTTAATCTTGGCTGTGAATACTCTAGTACTCCAGTTTTACTTATGTATATACACCCTGGCTGATGCTTTTAATATCCAGTTTGTTTATTCGGGTTTATGACGTGGAATTAATTAAAATCACAATGACTTTGGTATTCTTGGTCTCGAAGATACATTTATTGTGTATCTTTTATTTTATATCGATTTTGATGGATTTTTTCTTTCATTTTTGCGATTATAATAGTTTTAATTTTTTGCGAGATTTCTTAAAAATTCATTTTAGATCTAAGCATTTTCAAATTTGAACATTGTTTTGTCCTGTTTCTGTGGCAGCGATTGACTTCAATATTAACTAAGAATTCCATTGTTTCGCATTCATAAGACTATGTAAAACAGACATTATATGGAATACAAGCATTTCGAAGTTGAATGATACATGTGCTATAACCTAAGTAAGTCTTATTCTGCTGTGGGATTTCCAAGATATTTTATAATTATTATTCATTAAACATTCATTTTTTTTGCGCAAAGTTTGCACTTATAATCTCTCGCAATTTCTAAATAGCGTGTTTTTTTTTCTCTCTCGCAGAATTGCATTTACTTAAAAGATATCTAATATCATGAGGATTGAAGTATTTTTAATTTTGTGAAGGGAGTGCAGTTTTGTTTGGTTTTAAGTTGTATATAAACGTCCTAGCAGGTGGCGAAAAGGAAATAAACAAATGACTTACTTCTTGACTTATAGTTGCTATTCACTTTGAGAAACTTGGCCCCCTGCAACCAAATTAATAAATTGTAATAACGCCTATTTAAGGAACAGGCTTGGGATTGAGAAATTTATTCCTGCTGCAGAGCCATTCCTTAAGATGATGTCAGTGAAGAAATGATAGAATCTGGGACCATAAATGTGTTCCGCTATTAGAATTGCTCCTTAATTAAAAAAAAAAAACATGCGTTCCACTATTAGAATTGTTCCTTAATTAAAGAACTACGTGGAATAAGTACAATATCTGTATTTTAAATGAGAGACTAGAGTGATACGCAACAGTTCAAAGCATGTCTTCATTGAAATTATTAAAAACTAGAATGTCTGGTCGACATTAAAATTCAGCTATAGATTTCTGCAAGGATTGTTTTTGTATTTTTGCTTGCAGTTATTACCAAACTGTGATGAGCAAGCCTTGATGGATATGTTGGCACAAGACACCGATGGGCAGACGAACGGTCAAGTAGGTGACGACCTACTGTCCTTGTTCGAGTGAGAGAAACCAGGAGGAAAACATAAATAAAATTCAGCGGAAGTGACGTCAGATTTTTCGCTCAGGGTCGTCTGTCTGTCGAGGCATTTGCAAAGCAGTGATATCTGTGAAGTGGCGATCGCGCATCGGCGACGCGTGCCATGGCTCGTTGCCAAGCGAGAAAAACTGTTGCCAGGCACCAAGTATATGCGTCATTCAGGCTTCTACTGTTGTTGTGGGCGATAAATGCGGTGTAGTGGGCGATATTGGAGGATTTGAACTGCAGCTGTGAGGATATCGTGTCTTCTTGCCGTTATGTGATATGTAAATATTGTGCTTGACAAGATTGTTGATTATTTGCTGAATCAAGCGCGCAAAAATATAAAGCAAAACAAACAGTGGTGCAGTGTAGCCATGCAAACAGAACCTTTTTTCTGATCGTCTGCGAAATAATTACTAACCACGCTGTTGTTGTGAACTTCTCAGTGAAACTGCCAAAGAACACAAACATACACAAACATACACAAACATACAAACACACGCACACATTGGACGAACTGTTGACTGGCCTCTGTGTGCAAAATTGTTTATATATATATGTATAATAATCCCGACTGTATTTGCAAATTGATATAGACGTATTTATGCGTGTGCACGTGGTTAAATTATTAGAGTTATGAATGCAGTAAATTAATATTTTTGCTTCAATAAACAAGCTTAGCTTCTCGGGTAGACTCACTACCTTGCTACGGCAAATATTTTATTTGAAACGTCTTTTAAAAGTTGCAGTTTATTAACTTCACACCAGGTAGTGTCTATCAGACAAAAACGCCGCCCTGTTGCTATAAGAAGGTTTTGCCCCCTCCCCTCTCCCCCCTCCCCCTCCCCCCCCCCCATTCCTACTTCTAAAGTAAAGACATGTATCGCTTTTAATTGGTTTTAAACACAGTGGTAGTTAATGGACACACACATATTGTTTATTGAACTACTGCCCCGAAATATTGGTGGAGTGGTTAGACCAGCAAAAGAGGAAAAAATATCAAAGCAGAGTGAAACAGCTAGCCACGGTGAGCCACGAGCTCATGCTATGCGAGTTCTCCTGGCGGTGACTCGCGTGACGTCACGCCTTGGAGTGTGTATTGGGGGCCCGGGTTGCTGTGGTGACCCTTTGCATTTTTTCTCCATTGGCCGCAGAACCGGGGAATGTTTTTAGCTGGTTTGCTATGCAGTGCAAAAGTGTGGCATGCAGCGCAAAAGTGCATTTGCAAAAAAAAAAAATTCAATTAATTTATTTATTAATTTTTTTTTTTTTTTTTTTTTTGAGCTTCAGAGGATAGGGCAACAAAGTGGTTATCGAGATTACAACAGATCTAGTAAGTTTTACAAACAAACTTGTTAATCATACAATATTTATTTTGAGTTCCGACCGTGCCACAGAACTTACTGTGCCCGGCAAAGTAATTTCTATCTGTATATAATGAAATACTGCACTATTTAAAATATAAAAAAATGTGTAGGTTTTTTTTTTATGTGCGGCTAAGTAGTATTAGGTACTTATGTGATGCTCGCTTCAAAATGCTATGATTGTTTGTTTTTGTTGTGTATGGCCACGCAATAAGCAAAAGCAGAGTAGAGTATTATGACGTTGTTACGGAGTAGTTTCATTTGAGTTGTAAATGGGTATAGAAGGTATTACGATTCATCAAGAATACTGTGTACTCAAACTGCAAGGGTTTGTTCACTGCTGTAGCTTAATTATTGAAAAACAGTACTTGTGCTATGATACTGAAGTTTGTGAACAGTATCTGTATTGTGTACTCAGTTTAGAAGCAGGTCCTGTGTGTTGGTACTTGACGTGACTTGTGTTTAGCAGTACGCAAGCAGTACCGCGTACTGTACTTTAATTTATACAAAAAAGCAGTATTTGTGTCCTAGTACTTCGTGCATGAGCAGTATCGGTGTATTTGTTAAGTTAAGCTAACGATCTAGTAAAATATTCTACAAATCATTCTGGAACAAGTATACATATCTTCCGTTAAAGACACATCATTCTGAGTCAAATTTGACTAAGTTTGAAACACATCAATGTTCCACAGTCATATATTACGTAATATGCCTAATAAGCTGTTACAGGTATGCGTCGTTCATTCTTGCTTATTGGTTTTCAAAAGTAGTAAAAATAAGTAAAAAAAAATTGTCTTTTTTCAGTGAAATGTTAGCATCAAGAAAAATGAATAAATTTTAAGGCGAATTTTGGAAATAGGATAGACTATACACATTATCAGTAAATGCAAAGCATATCGTTCCAAATGTACTAGCAGAAAATGAAGTATTTGACATGTACTTAGACATTCTTCACAGATATTGAGAAAGATTTGAAAACGCGTCGATTTTTCAATCAAATATGTACAGTATCTGGTGTGTTGGAGTTTCTAAAGCCTGAAAAGTAAACTGTTGGTCGTCTTTGGTGGCACATACCTGAATTAGTTATTTTTATTTTATTAATTTTTCTTTAATTTATTTATTAATTTTTTTGCGAGTGATGGGGAGGGCAGGGTGCTGTAACTTTCCTTTTCTAGTGGAGGTCTAGAGGAGGATGAACGTTGAGGTTATAAAAGATTCTGATTGACAAAAGTGACCTTGAAGCAAAGGTCAAAGGTCAAAATTCAAAATCAAGGGCGGCGAAATTAAACTTGGCATATATACACAGTGAAGTTAGCACTGGAGTTATTAGGTTAGCTGTGGAAAAAAGTGTGTTTTTTTTTCTCACTTCAGGCACTTAACATTTGAGCGAATTTGGTGTACTGAAGTTGTAATAATAATACCACATCAGCCTTCTTCGGAAAAAAAGTTTTAAATTGAAACTTTACTTGAATCTAAAAACTGTGAATCCATGATTTATCTGTTTTAATATTCAATCCACAAGTTACATTTGATCTCAGTTGTTTTTATTGCCATAGTTTTGCCATAGCAACTCAGATGATCTTAAGTCATCATTGTGTAAACTTCTCCATTATGACGTCACGAAACAGCATATTATGATAACCGCCTCAGATCCCCTTATAAAGGCATTTTAGTGGAAATAATTTTAACCATACTATTTAAAATGTAGCGTTCGAGAGTTAATTTAAGATATCTGCATGTTATTAACTTAATTCAGTTTCATGTTAGAGGGCGCATGTTTGAATAGATGTTATGTTAGCCAATTATTATTAGTATTTTTTTTTTAGAATTCAAACTGCGCTTTTTTTCACCAGCTGGCTCGGTGGAAAACGCTTTCTTAAATGAAATTGAATGGGAGATTTTTTTAACCAATTCTTACACAAGAATATTTGCCTTTAGGGAGTAAAACAGGGATTTTCTTTATATCGATTTTTGTTTTCATTAGTTCTTAACTTATTCGCCTGTTGCTTTTAGTGAAAAATGGTCTCTTGTAATTAGTAATATTGCTGGTTGTACAAAAGCTTGGCTATTTTATAATGTAGATAGTAAGCTTTTTAATTTACGTTATTTATTGTTTAAAAAGAGAATACACAAAACCGTTATGTACAGAGAGTATGATTTCGTTGACTGTTTATTGAAACTTTATGACAAAGCGTGGCCATCTTGCGACATGCTCATTCATGCATTTCATCCCTACTTTCGCCATTAGCATATTCATGAGCTTTCAGGTTGTGCAGATATGAATATGCAAATTGTGATCCTTTCTCGACTCCTTGTTATTCTGTCCTTTGTTTAAAACCATTTGGTTTAGTTTCCAAGAAATTTCTGCTATCTGCTTTTAATAATGTTTGATAACTACCCGTCTCCGTGTGGGCTCCGAGTCTTTGCAAACTTTCAGAACAGTGTTCTTTTGTATATATTGTAAAAAAAAAAAAAAACGCAGTGAGCTCTTTATTCTATATTTAAATACCGTACTAGGCTGTATATAAAGTTGCATGTGCACCCGTTGCTACGGCTTAGCATTTTCCTGCGAAATCTTAACAGTTGAAATGGAGAGGAATATTTACATGGGTTGTTATTTAAGTTCATATTGTTGAAGACTTACAAGTTATGAAAAAAAAGCAGCGAGTCTGTTAAGTGAATAAAAAAACGCCCCAACCCGTATTTAAATGATATTTAGCAAACCAGTTGATAATTTGAGAATATGCAAATAATATGCATATTGCGGGACGTCACCGAAATCTTTCACGCAGATTTACATAATGTATGCAAGGTTTAACAGGATAGTTATTACAGAGAGCATGCTATATATAGTTTCGTTGTTTTAATGTGTTAGTCAATGCAGTAGAATAGTATTATTTTTCTATTAGATAGTTTTATCTTAACTATTTCAGTGGTTTTATTATTGTGTCATAGCTAATAATATGAAAGCTTACGTCGATTGTCATTACGAAAAAGCCATATTTTTGAGAACTAAACATTTTAAATTCACAGTGTCATTTTGTGGGCGGCCATAATTTTGTTGATAAAATCTATTTTTAATTTAGTCCCTCAACCGTTAGTTATTGCTTCTAAAGAGAAACCTTTGATTAAGAACAAGCACTCGAAACTCAAGAAAGCGAATAAATCCCTCCCCCCCCCCCCCCACCATCTCCTAAAAATGCTTATGCTTATTGCGAACCCAAAGGTGCAAGTTGCTTAAGCAGAAGTAACCTATACACATACATAAAATGAAATTTGTGTTTTTCAGAGTTGGCTTTGTATTTGATTGGTTGTCTCAGAATCACGTGATACTTGCTTACTCTTTAGCTGCTTTATCGTTTTGGCCGAGAATTTATGTAATTTGCAAGGTCGCTGGCAGTTAAGAGCGTGTGAAAACTAAATCCGAAGCGCTAAAATTAAATAAATTTTGAGATTTAAAGGAATGGCGTGAATGTGCAACATGGCAGTAATAATAATAACATTTGGAAGTCAAACTCAAAACAACAACTAAAAAAGCGCCACAAAATTGTAAACACACGTGATCTAGGGACCTCCATTCGACTCGCAAGCACTTGAGATCTTTACTCTCGAAATTATACACTGTTATTGCGTATGATTGTTTTGTACTTATTCTATTTTCTTGAAAGTTCTTTTAACAAACAGGTCCTTCCTACCTCACCTCAGAGTTACAAATAGTGGTCAGTCGCCTTTAGCGTATTCTCGGTTTTATCCCAAAGCACACCTCCCCCTCTCTCTCTTTTCCAGCAATAATAAATTTTGCATCTCCCGGCCAGTTGCCCCAAATCACACATTTGTCCTTTTGTGCTGTAGAATAAACACTGCAAAAGCTATTATTATGTTTATGCAAATTCTCGTTTCTTTACTTTAGATGTATTGCTAACGTCTCCCTTGAACTGAAACATAAACTAAGGTTGCAATCCATATTATGGCAATTAAATGAAACTGCAAAATAACTTTACGAAGAGTTAATGTCCTTTATTAGGTCGACTTTTTATATGCTATTGAAAATGTGAACTGTGGGTTGAGAGAGAGAAGCAAAACTAAAAGTTACTGTTGTATATTGCTATATAAAGCACTGAATAACCATGGGTCGGGATGGGTTGTTATAGTAGAACTAGGTATTTATTCTGAGAAAACGTTGCCAAGTGTTCCGTTACTGAGGATATTGGGTGATTGACATTGGGCAATGTACGGCATAAAGTGACACAATGTTCTCATGTATGACTATCTCTGCTACAATGTGCACATTAGCGTGCCACCAAATTATCATTATTATCTGGTAATAAATAATGTAATATTGTATCAAGTTGTCTTTCATTTCTGTGCCCAGTGTAATTTCGTCAAAATAAGCCAAATATTGTTTATTCCTGTTTTACTGTTACAAGCAGCTATTTCCGTACCCCTGATTATTGGAGAAGTGACGTTGTAAGAAATTAAAAGGCATTTATATGTGTTATTCGAGATTAACCGTAACAATGACGCTTGTTATGATAATACGTGTCGAAGACAAAAAACACCTTTTCAAAGGGAAATCCCAACAACACTAACTACGTCAGTAGCCCACGTCATCAACCACAAACGTGATGTACCACTCTGTCATTTGTATTATTTTGAACGCAGCAACCAGGCACCTCCAAATGCCTAAGACAGGTTGGGTCGGGTTGCCTTAGGCTTCTTGCCGTCATTGCTGAGGTTAATCTCCAATAACACATGAAAATGCGTTTTAATTTCTCAATCCGCCAAAAGTTGGCCAACTGGGGGCATTTTTAAATTTATAATATCCAATTTACAAAATGCTTCTCCCACAAACTTGATTGGATTCCTTTCCAGTCTTGTACGATTGTTCTACAGGTAGGCCTCTTGAGAGGAAACTCTTTGGCGATCCGCCAAAAACTGGCCAAAGGAGGGGCATTTTTATCACCCGTATAAACGAGGGATATAGTGATAAGCGTGTCTGTCTGTCTGTCTATCCGCCGGAAACAGATGGGTTTGTCCGCGCAAATATATATTGCAGATGTGCATCGTCGTATTATTTTTTGAAATTGCTGAAAAAATGACAAATTGTCAAAATTGCAAAAAATTACGTTGAACTTAGCAATTGTGTGATGTTTTGTCGGCAGCACTTCACATATAACCATTTGCTGTAGGGATCACAAACCTTGCACATTGAAAATATACACATTGTAGATGTACATCGTTGTTTTGTTTTTGAAATCGGTGATAAATTGAAAAAAAAACTGTCAGTTTGTCAAAAATTGCCCAAAATTACGTGGGACTGAGCAATCGTGTCCAAAAGAAAAAGCCAAGATAAACGTTTCCGACCATAAGGTCCCCGGCCATAACGTCCTCAAATGAATTTATTTTCAAAAGGTCGCCAGAGCAAACAAGCCATCGTCGAAGGCGCAGACCCCAACCGAACTCAACAAGTCGCCATTTTGGCAATTTTTTACCGATTTGAAAAATAACACGTCGTTGAACAACTACAGTATATATATTCACTGTGCAAGGTAGCATATGCCTAGGATAAAAAGTTTCGGAGAAATGGCGTGGAAAGCACCCATGTCTTACATTGCAGTTATCTAAAAAAAATCACATTTTTGACAAGTTGCCATTTTGGCAATTTTTTTACCGACTTGAAAAATAACATGACGTTGCACAACTTCAATATATATATTTTCACTGTGCATGGTAGCATATGCCTAGGGTAAATAGTTTCGGAGATCTCGCGTGGAAAGCTCACAAGTCTTACATAGCAGCTATCTGAAAAGATCGGTATTTTTGACAAGTCGCCATTTTGGCAATTTTTGGCCGATTTGAAAAAAATAACATGGCGTTACACAACTTCAGTATATATATTTTCACTGTGCAAGGTAGCATATGCTTAGGATTAATAGTTTCTGAGATCTCGCGTGGAAAGCACCCAAGTCAAAAGATCACAATTTTTGACAAGTCGCCAGTTTGGCAATTTTTGGCCGATTTGAAAAATAACACGACGTTTCACAACTTGCATATGCCTAGGGTAAATAGTTTCGGAGAACTTGCGTGGAAACAAAACAGCACCCAAAGTGTGACACACGGACGGACAGATGAATGGATAAGCAGACGGATACAGGGCAATCCTATAGACCCCCGGGCTCGACCGGTTGGGGTCTAAAACGTGTACGATAACCTAAATCAACGCTTTATTAAGCTTTACACCTTCCATAAGGTCGTCGGCAATAATGTGCCCGGCAATAAGTTCCGCATCCATAACGTCCCCAAATGGACTGAAGGTCAAAACATCCCCTAAGCAAAATTTGTCGTAGTGGAATCCAGGACTAAACGTCATCGGCCGTAAGGTCCCCAAATAAATTTAGGGCCAAAAAGTTCCCAAAGCTAAAAACACATTATAACCTAAATTAACGCTTTATTAAGCTTTACACCGGCCATAATATCCCTGCAAGGTCCCCAAATGGATTTACGGCGAAAACGCTCCCAAACCAAAATTTGTCGTGAATTCCTGGACAAAACATTCCCGGTTATTAAGTCCCCAAATGAATTTAGGGCTAAAACGTTTCAAAAAGAAAAAAAAACCATGTAACCTAAATCAATATTTTATTAAGCTTTACACTTGCCATAATGTCTCCGGCCATAAGTACCCCAAATGAATTTAGTTTCAAAACGTCCCAAAAAGCAAAATAAAAAAAACGCTTTGTTAAGCTTTACCGCGGCCATAAGCTCTCCAAATTAACTTCGGGCCAAAACGTCTGCAAAGAAAGTTTGTCGTGGAATTCGGGACAAATCGTCGCCGGCCATGAGGTCCCCGATTATAAGGACCCCAAATTTAAGGCAAAAACGTACCCAAAGCAAAACGCATAATTTTAACGCTTTGCAGCGGACAAAAGGTGATCGGGTTGCCTTCAAATTTTGCATAAATGCTCACCAGGCGGTGTCCCTTTTGAAAAATAACTTTTTGGTGTTCCGCCAAAAATTGGCTAAATAGCGGGCATTTAAAAACCTAAAGCAAATTTTCAAAATGCTTCTCCCACAATTAACATCGGATTCACCTAAATTTTTGTAAGAATATTTCCTGGATGTTTAAGTTTCGAAAATTACTTATTTTATTTTTTGGCCATTCTGCACAAAATAATGAATTATCTGCATTTTAAGTCTTTTTCTAATGTTTTCTTTATATTTTTTGCATGCCTAAAAAATTTGCCTGATGCCGCCGTTTGAATGTTTTGGGGATCAAGTTTTTCAAAATAATTTTTAGACTGATTGCTTTCATTTTCTAGGCGTAGTCAAACATTGGAGCTCTTTGACATTAACTTATTTGAGATCTGCCAGAGATTAAGCAAATGCCGCTCTTTGAAAAATTTTCAGTAAGCGGTTTTTAGACTATGACAACCACTTTTTGGCGACTATGCAAGCCTTTTGATACTTGATTCACTAGATCTCGGCTAATAACAATGTCCCTGGACATTCTTTTTGATACGCCATGACAATAGTCTCTTTAATGTAATTTGACACTGTCTGTTTCTCTATGTCATGACAACGCCAGGCACATAAGAAATCGAGCGTTTCTGATCAGAATATCGATACTTCTTGGACACCTCTAGATAGTAGCGCAGTGTTCGCACTGGGCAGAGAGCTTTTCCTGCGAAATCGTCAGGCCAACAAATATCGTCGAGAGCTGTGATGGAAATGTCTTTAAACATCGCAGCACCATTGGTGAGAAGCTCCGCCCGATAGCGCAGCACCTTGTTATCCAGGGCGTGAAGTTCGCCCCGCCTCTTCCTTGTCGCCAATGCCATCAGAAATGTGCACACGAGAGTGAGTTCTTTTGGTGCCAAATCTTTCATGTGCACGAACGAGCCTTTCTGCGAAAAAACAGCACCAGTCGTATGTTCAACTAAACCACCGTTCGTAGCGCGACTAAGCGTTCGAGTTTCGCAAAACTTGCGTGAGATGCTTATCGAACTCTGAGAACTTGTTTAAAATAACTGATCTGTAGCCCTCAATAGTGCGCAGTTACAAGCGGCGTTCTACGAACAAACAGATGGGGAAATCGGCTAGGGATGTTGCGGCGAGTGGGTCTAGTTTGCGCCTTGAACAGAAAAATCCGAACAACTTTCATTCCAACAAATAGACAGTGGACGTGGAGTCCGTATGTATCTTGTCCACCAATGGCTGCACTTTTCCTGGAAACCCCCAGCGACTTCGCTACGGACTACCGATGCACCAAAGTCAGAGGCGGAACAGATGGGGCTAGGGATGGATATAATCCAAATGAGGTTGGCGCAGCATCCCTGGCGTGACTAAAAGTGCTTTCTGGCGTACAAAGTGAGACTGCAGTAGCAGGAGAATCCACTTCGCCTCCGGCTGAAGACAGCCACCATCAGCATTTTCCGCTTGGGCTGTTGTTGGATTTTCTGTAATGTTTGTGCCAGCAGTGTTGTCTGTAGAAAGAGTAACAATACTTTGCCTGGCCAAGCCCACTGTAGTGCAGCGATCCCTCGCCTTGCTTGTTCGGGCATGGTGACACATACCGGGAGAGCTGGGCTGTCCGCCTGCTGGCAAACAAATCCACCTGTGCTGGCCCCAACGGAGATTGGTGTTTATCCACTGAACCGTTTGGCTTGACAGCGTCCATTCGGTCGATACAATTTTCGCTCCTCTGCAAGCCAGGTCCGCTACCACATTGTGAAGTCCCATGATGTGACGCAGCACAATTTGGAACTGATATTGTTGCGCAGAATGACCTTTGTCAACACTAACTCGCGAGAGCGTGTGCCTCTCTGCTTCTTCAGATAAGCAACCGTCGCAGTTTTTTTATGAGAAACACTACCGTGTGGCTGCGCAACCTCTGGCGCAGCAGTTGGCAGCCTTGCTTGACAGCCCATATCTCTTTCACATTGATGTGTACGTTCCGCAAGTCGTCACTTCACTCACCCGATCAGGTTTGTCCATCGAGGAAGACACCCCAGCCAGTCGTCGATGCGTCTGTCTGCACTTAACAACCGTGCACCTGGCTGGTGAATGACATTCCTACCACCAGGTTCTTGCGATTTCTCCAACAGTGGAGATTTACGGTTGCTGCTGTCGTCAGCTCAGCACAGCGTCTTGGGGCGAGACCGTGAAACAGCAGTCGACGAACGAGTGCTGAACTATAAAAAGTCCATAGGAGCTAAACAATGACGTGTATCTTCTGTGTTGTCCGTTGCACTCTGTTTTCGGTCGGGAAACTATGCTAGCCAGTCATATTGTGTCAGCAACAGTTATTAGGGGTTAGACAGATTTAAAATCTTGCAGAAACTAAAATCTTTTAAAATCTTGCCATATCTATGTCTTAAAAGTAATGCTAAAGGTTTATATCTTTAAAAACGAGATAATTTTACTTGGGTCAGCTCTGAAATGTCTCGAGCGTATCTGGTCGAAATCAATAGAGTCTATCAGAATATGTTTTACAGTAAATCGTTCTTGACACCCAAGGCACTCGGTCGGTGGTTCTAACAAGGTGCTTGTGATTGTATTATATTGTATTGTTCTTTAGATCCCTTTCAACTGCTATGGTCATGTCGGGATCCCCCTGCCACATTATACTGAAATGGGGCATTCCAGCTCTCCTTCTAACCCTTGCATATGGAGTGCCTCACAGGGTAGCAAGGGGGAGCTCCAATTTTAAAGTCTTAGGTATGACCCGACCGGGGTTCGAACCCACGATCTTCCAGTCTCGAGGCGGACACTCTAACCACCAGGTCACCGAGGCTGCGATATATGTATGTCCTATTCTGGCTCCGTGGTAAACCATTTTATCTCGCACATTGTTTAGTGGCGGGGTTTTTTGTCCGACTAAGGAGTTGGTTTGATACAGCTCGTTGTTTCTTTGTTTGTTCCATCTTTCTTGCAACAGCCTTTTTTGTATCTTGTGATGTGGTACTTAAAATCGATGGCTGGTATGAGCATGTCAGTACAATTGTCATATAGAGCCTCTTTTGCAGCTCTGTTGGCTGCCTCGTTGCCTCGGATTCCCATGTGACTTGGAACCCAGCAGAACACTGTCTTTGCCAGCTTTGGCAGTATCGTCATGCCTTTCCAGAAGGTCAAGGATAATTGGGTTTGATATTTATAGGTTTTCAATTGATTGCAGGACGGACATCGAGTCCGCGCATAACAAAGTTTTTGTATCGGCTGATCTTCACTATCTGGATGGCAAAATGTAGTTTTAATTTCGGCTGAGAAAATAGAGGATTCATCTGGAAATCTTGTTTTCAAGATGTTTGTTTCAGTTACAACGGAGGCAGCCGATTTGTCGTCGAGCTTTGAGCCGTCAGTGTAGACGAAAGGGTAGTCTTTAAATTCTTCCATGAGATCTGCAAAGTATGATCGAAATAGAAAGGGGCTGGTTGTTTCCTTTGCATAGACCGAAGGTTGTTAAATACCGCAGGTTTGGTGAGTTTCTACTGTGGTACTTCTGGTACTCTGTATTTTGCAATTGACTCTATGGTAACGTCAGCGTTATCGAGGTGAGGCAGAAACCTCGCTCCGAATGAAGCTATTACGGTAGGGTCTCTTTCATGGAAGTGGAAAAAGTCTGATCCAAAGACGGAGTTGTACGTGGGATTCCTCTTATTTGCATAAAGCTTTGTTGCGTACTGCATGGCGAGTTTAATTCGGTGAACGCCAAGAGGCTGCTCATTTGCCTCCACATGCAGGCTTTCTGCTGGTGATGTTCTAAAAGCATTTAGACACAGTCGTAAACCCCGATTTTGTATCGGGTCAAGCATTTTTAGGTATGACGGTCTTGTTGATCCATACACAATGCTGCCACAGTCTAATCTGGACCGTATCAAGGCTCGGTAAAGCATAAGTTTTATATCCCGATCTGAGCCGCAGTCATGGGAAGATACTACTGTTAGAAGGTTGAGTGCTGTTTGGCATTTTCGTTTAAGTTCTTTGATGTGTGGAATAAAGCTTAGCTTGTAATTGAAAAGTAAACCCAGAAATTTGGTTTCTTTAACAGGATTCTCTTACAAATGATTCGTCTTACAACGT
This sequence comes from Protula sp. h YS-2021, assembly GCA_949752745.1. Taxonomy (NCBI): domain Eukaryota; kingdom Metazoa; phylum Annelida; class Polychaeta; order Sabellida; family Serpulidae; genus Protula; species Protula sp. h YS-2021. Next base: position 25,850,208 of record OX457028.1, read on the forward strand.
GGTCCAGGGTATTTCTTTGTTTCCTAAAACCACTGTATATCGGCCAATTATTGCCTTCTATATACCAGATGAATCTGTTCGCTATCATGCGTTCAAATGTTTTACACAGTGAACTTGTTAAAGAAATTGGTCTATAATTTTTTTGGCTGATGGGGTCTTTGTTTGGTTTTGGCACTGGTATGATATAGCTTCTCTCTATATTTCTGGAAAGTTACCACATTTCCAGGCTTGGTTAAGCAGGCCAAGAAGTATTTCCATGCTTTCATTTGGCAAGTGTTTAAGAGTTTGGTAGTGTATGTCATCTGAGCCAGCCGCGGAATTGTGATATTTGTTTAAGGCCTGTCGGAGTTCACTCAGTGAGAAATCGCAGTTGTAAGATTTCCTATTGTCCGAGGAAAAGTTTATGTTTTTCGTTCTTTAAGTGCCTTTTGCCGTCTAAAGTTTTCGCTGTTGTGTTTAGAGGATGAGATACGTTCAAATGTTTCTCCCAGGACGCCAGATATTTCTTTTGTTCCTATTGCAGTGGTATTGTTCGTTTGCAAGTGGCTCACCGGACCTAGAGCGCCTTTGGCGAATGTTTTCCTAATCATGTCCCAGGTTTTCTTTAATGAAGTCTTTCCGTTTAGCTTGGAAACAAACTCCTCCCATGAGTGTTTTACTTTGTTTTACAGTCGTGCGAGCGATGGCATTGAGCCTGTTATATTCCATTCTTCTACTGGTGTCAGAATGACTGATGAATTATAATGCTTGTTTTCGAACAGCTACTGGCCGTTTGCATTCATCGTTGAACCAGAGTTTGTATAGTTTTTTTTGCGACAGCAGACTATTTTTTGGGATAGTCTTTTCCATTACTGATTGTATTAGAGCAGTGAAGAGTAAAATAGGGTCATTATCGCTTTCAAGGTATTCTTGCGTCACTGGCTGATGGCATAACTCTTGGCATTGTAGCCTGCTTTGTTAAAATTCCACTTTTCTTCTCTATGTTGTCGTGGTGAAATAAATTGTTTAAGCAAAATTGGAGTGATCACTTCCATGTACTTCGTCTATAGTTTTCCAGCTAAAATCCCGATTCAAGTTAACAGAGGATTTAGACAGATCGATAGAGGTTTTTGAACCATTGCTCATATGAAAATATGTTGGTGTTTTGTCATTGAATAAAGACAGGATGTGATGGTTTGGTAAGTTTCCTATCATCTTTCCTTTTTGGTCTGTTGTATGGTTGCCCCACATTATACTATGCGCATTGAAATCACCGACGAGTAGTTTGGGTTTTGGGTGGGGGTGCAGAGTGAGAGGAGGGCGAGGAGACGACTGAGGAGATGGCGTAAGAAATGGATGGGGATAACCGTAACGCAGCCATTTCAGCACGTTCTTCGGGGCCTCCATCTCTTTCCATTTTACCCAAAAATGTTTCAGTCTTCCCTTTCCTCAACGGCCCAGGTGTCTGTGCAAGTTGCAACTGGAGTTGTAACGGGAAGTATTACAGTCTGTTCATCGTCCAAAGGCTCTGACTGCATCTCGACCCCTGCACGATAAAAAACTGATTGCTATCTGCTCTGAGTGATTCCCTGCGACTTGGGTGTGTCATCTTGGCACGGCCTCTTGGCTCTGGGCTGCGGCTTTGACCCTTAAGCTGTTGGGCGTTTAGCCTTGTGTGCCCCACCAGTTTTTTTGGGCGGCGTTGCTGTTGGATCGCGTGTTGCATGAACTTACCCTTCAGCAAGTCTTTAAACTCAGACGTGAGGCGGGCCACGCTAGGGGGAGGAGTTTGCAGAAAAAGTTTAGTATGCCCAGCAATTGGCAAGCCCCCTGAATACTGCGGCATTCCCCAGAGAGAATGGTGAAGCAATGCAACCCGGCGTAATCGCTTCGCTTTCAAGCTGAGCCACGTTACAATATACCCATGCAATGAAGTGTACTAGGTTATCCATCACCGCCAGGCGACAGTGCTTGCATGAAAATATATCGCAGCGCGACTATCGCAAAATCCTGAAACGAGAGGATATTGAGCGACCGCCGCGACCACTCTTCAAACGTGCACTGAATCCACGGCAAACGTTGCTTCAGCGGTTGTGGTGCGTTCATTGGCATGAACTAGTCATGCGTGACGTACCGCGCCGTTTTAAATTCCAGCAGTCTGCACGTAGAGACACGGTGATATTCCTGTTCAGAATCTTATCCGCGTGACCATCTGTCTTCGAATTGAAAATATTCTTAATGCCCTACGTCGTGGGCAATGCCATGCGTGCCGGGCGTGGCTCTACTTCGCGCTGCGACGCGGAATGCAAGTGCTGATGCCGCCGGCTGGAGCGGTTCTAGCGTAGCACCACTCTTGTGATGCCTGATAATCATGCGCAACAGGTTTGTGAACTGAATGTCCGCTGGTTCCCACGTCCGCTAGAATCCTCGTCTTCCACCCCGCAAGGCTCAGAATGCGAATCTGGGAACGTTGGCGGAGAAGCGTGCGAACGCATTTTGGCCCCGAGAAATCCCGTTGTGGTACCACTGTGACCTTCAGTGGCGAACGAGTCCCCCGATCATTAATCTCGCGAAGGCGAGTAGTGACTGTCGCTTTCATCTCTTCATCCCCAGAAGAAGATGCAGCCGACGTTGCGCGATGGGACTCTTCTGGTTCACACTAAGGTGAGGCATTCTGTTCACTGGTTTTGCGAGATAGGGCGGGCATTACCGGTGACAGTCTCCAAATGTCCGGCAGCAGCGGCCGCCTATGGTTCTGTTTGTTTAGGCGCTGCAACCGTATGGACTGGTGAGCCATCACGGGCGCGAGCAACTGGTGGAGCGTTTGTCAGACGACTTTGTCAGACTATCTTAAGCAATACGTGTCACTGTCCCTACGTAAGGTGACGATTCGTCACACGTCCTATCAGGCGTATGCGAAGGCACTCCCTCATTCGCTTTCTCCCTACACTACACGAGGTGTGGGGATCCAGATGTGACATTGTGATTGTATGCTGGCTCCACATAGTAAGCTGATCTAAGCCCTGATTGATTGTGTTGTTATCAATGATGCAATGTCCGAGATGTTTGAACTGGAATGTTCGGTTCCCCAAGGATCCAAGCTAGGGCCGCGCCTGTACAGTCAGTATACCCGATTTCTTAACTTACTGTTGCGAATTCTAGTGCTGTGTTTCACTGTTACGCTGATAATCAGCTTCAAAAATCGCTTAATCCCCGGTGGACGTGTTCACAAAACGAAGCAAAAGTACATTTTGAAAATGGTATGTTACAAGTTGCCTATTCCCTCAAGGATAACAAACTAAAACTACCGTACTCGCTCGAGTGAGCGCCCCTGGGGCGCTTAGTTGGCAATGTGTAATCTGTGGTGAGGGAAGGGCGCTTACTCGAAGGAAGGCGCTTTTGGCTGCTCGTGTATCCGCCCCTCCAAAGAAAACAGCGCCAAAACCTCGTTTTTCTACTACGCTGCATAATAAATTTTCGGAGTGCTGCATTCTTATAAGCATACCACTTTAGACATTTTCCCTCTTTTTCTGACCTTGAAAGCTCTCTGGATTGCAAGTGCCCATCCAAGGTTACCAAGCACACTGCTTGCTGTACTCTACTAAGGCAATTATAAATTGATGGAATGTTCTAGCTAAACATGCTTACTCCATACGCGACACATTCGTTTATTTGAAAATATGCCACAACTAAAAAGTAACACAGTTAAATTTAAATTAAATGCCATTGATTAGTATAATGAAAATGGCAAAAGTATGCATCGCGCTGCGACCCAATTTGGTGTCGGTCTAAAACGAATACGGGAATGGATCAAGCGACGAGAGACTAAGAAGGAATTCAAGGGGCAAAAGTTCGGATAAAAAAGCTTCACTCACGTATTTTACAGTTTATTTCAAACCAGTTACTGTTAATGAGCGTGTACAATACGTTTTAGAGGATTTTTTCATACATAAAATAAAAGAAATTAAAAAGGAAGTGTTGAAATGTCAAGGTTTTGAAGTACAGTTTACTTCATATTCGAATCCAGTCAGCTGTAGAGAGGTCACAAGTTGTATTTTACTCGATTCTATTCTTTTTTCAAGTTTTACTTCAACGATTTTTTGTAATTTGCAGTGGGTCGTGACTAGTTACTCTCTCCTAGATCCACCATTTTATATTTACAGGTAGAGTACCTGCAAGCGATGAACTTGATCAAAAGGCGCTTGAATTTTATTTTTCCTCGATGAGCGAATTGAAGGAAGACCAGTGAGCAATGAGGACCTAAAAGGAAAGGTCCAGCAGCTGGCTTGTACAATGCCTGGTATGGAAGAATTCAAGGGATCTGATGGCTGGTTGGCAAGTGGGAAAAAAAACGAAATTCTGTTGGTATCAGGCGTGGAACCAATGAAAGGCAAAAGCTTCCTCAGGGCTTCATGATCAAACTATAACTTTTAAACGTGAGATAGAAGACAAACGACGATGAATATGAATACACACTAGCACAGATAGGAGACATGGACCTGACCATGTGCCAGTTTGACATGGCACTAAATACAACCACAATATTCAAGGTGCTGAGGACATCAGCATAACAACATTTGGTGGGTCAAAGAAAGGGTTCACAGCGGCACTGGCAGCTTACGCAAACGGTACCAAGCTACTGGCATACTTTGTCTTTAAAGAACGCCAAGGCCGGATACCTCCACGTGTTTTTACGCAGCTCTGGACACCAAGAGCTGCCACCCATGCCGCATTGCAAGAACAACATACCGAATTACTATTCATACCTCTTGGGTGCACTTCTATCTATCAGCCTGCAGATGAGTCATGGAACGGACCGTTCAAAAGAGCAATGCGAGAGGAGTGGAACGAATGGCGCCGAAGAAATGAACGAACGGCCGCAGGAAACTTTAAAATGGCTACCAAACAACAAGTGATTGAGTGGGTTTCAAGGGCTTCGAATACCGTATCGGAGGACTCTATTAGACACTCGTTCAAAACTTGTGGTATGTCAGTTGCCATGGATAGGAGTGAAGATGGTTTTTTAAATGATTGTTTGGCGACTGCACTCTCTGGTGTGGCAGCCTAAGACGGTGTGAGACGGGCCCAGATGTTGAGTCAGATCCTGAAGAGGACGTCGCTGATTTTTCTGGTTTTTCAGAATCTGAGAATGAGGAACTGAACTGAACAATTCTGTGTAAAAGAACAGAACAGTTATCAAGTTTTATGTACTGGATACGATAAATAAAAGTTGATTTTATGGAGTAATATACCGACTTTATGTTTACTACAATATTAATAAACAGCGGGGGCGCTTAGCAAAATTTCACCAAAGTAGGCACGGGGATGCTTACTCGAAGAAGGGGGGGGGGGGGGGCGCTTACTCGAGCGAGTACGGTAAAAATAAGGAAAAGACACTATGAGCATATTCTTGAAATAGACTACTTGCGATTTGGTGATGAACTGGTCAAAGAGCCCTCCCCCCCCCCCCCCCACCACTCTTAACTTCGGAGTGATAATAATACATTCACAAATGTCCCTCGAACTACAGATCAATGATGATAGGAAAAAGCGTTTTTATTTCCTCAAATGGATCAAAGACGTTCGACCATGATATATCACCGAAAAATCTTGCAAAGGTTTTTAGTTCACGCTCTAGTTGTGAGCAGAGTGGATTACTGCAATGCCTTGTATATCGCAAGGGTTATCATAAAGTGTTCTAGGGAGGATAGCATCAGTGGCGTATGTCAGTCTCTGCACTGGTTACCTCTAGGGGAACAATTGTTTTTAAAGTGGAACGTTTCAGGGTATCAAGCACTTGATCAATCTACCCCCAAACTACATATCGCATATGATGAAACCACACAACCCTCGTAGAGCACTACGTTCGTTCGACATTCATCGCCTTATCGTACGTAAAACTAATCTAAAGCACGGTCATAGGGTCTTCTCAGTGGCCGGGCCGACAGATTGGAACAAACCTCCAGTACACATCAGAAATGCGCAGTCATTTGTACATTCAGAAAACTGCTAAAAACTCATTTGTTCAACGTGCATAAAGGCCCACTAAGCATATCCTGACGAAAAACCTGATATAACTCTAGCATTATGTCTTTCCTTTAGTACTATTGTTATTATTGTATTATTGTGATGTGTTATCTCATGTTAGTCTACACATATGGTGTTAGGATTGTTATTGCCAATGTTGCGCTCAGTGCTAGTCTAAATAAGCGCGTTATAAAAACAAGCATGTCCAGGGACATGGTGACCAGCCGTGACCTACAGAATATATATCCAAGAATCACAGACAAAATCATGATCAAATTGGCAGACAGCGGTTACGAAAAAAAGCCGTAACTGAATGGAGAAAATATTCGCTCACTTGCTCGGTGTAGTTGTCATCACAGCGTACCAAATGAAAGTGAGCGGCCATACTCAAATTGTGGGAGAAGAAGCAATTTGAAAATTAGACACAAAAAAAAATTAAAAAATGTCCCCCATTTGGTCAATTTTTTTCGGAACGCCAAAATTTTTCAAAAGAGGCCTACCTAGGGAGTATTCGTGAAAAATTTGAAGAAAATCTGATCAAAATTGTGGGATAAGAAGCATTTTGAAAATTGGCAACCACAAAATTACAAATGTCCCCCATGTGGCCAATTTTTGGCGGATCGCCAAAAAGAATAATTTTTCACGACAGGTCTAGCTAGAGAACAACTATCCAAAATAGGAAACGAATCCGATCAAAATTTTACGAGAAGAAGCAATTTGAAAATTTGACACCAAAAAATAACAAAAAAATGTCCCCCATTTGGCCAATTTTTGCCGGATCGCCAAAACGAGTAATTTTTCAAAAGAGGTCTACCTGGGGAATATGGGTGCAAAATTTGAAGAAAATCTGATCAAAATTGTGGGAGAAGAAGCATTTTGAAAATTGGCAACCACAAAATTACAAATGCCCCCCATTTGGCCAATTTTTGGCGGATCGCCAAACAAAGTAATTTTTCAAGAGAGGTCTACCCTGAGACCAAATATCCAAAATTGGAAAGGAATCCGATCAAAATTGTGGGAGAAGAAGCAATTTGAATTTTTTACACCAAAAAATTAAAAAATGTCCCCCATTTTGCCAATTTTCGGCGGATCGCCAAAATGAGTAATTTTTCAAAAGAGGCCTACCTAGGGAATATTCGTGCAAAATTTGAAGAAAATCTGATCACAATTGTTGGAGAAGAAGCATTTTGAAAATTGGCACCGAAAAATTTCAAATGTCCCCCATTTAGCCAATTTTTTGCGGATCGCCAAAAAAGTAACTTTTCAAGAGAGGTCTACCTTGAGAACAATTATCAAAAATTGGAAAAGAATAGGATCAAAATTGTGGGAGAAGAAGCGATTTGAAAATTTGACACCAAAAAATTAAAAAATGTTCCCCATTTGGCCAATTTTTGGCGGATCGCTAAAATAGTAATTTTTCAAAAGAGGTCTACCTAGGGAATATTCGTGCAAAATTTGGTGAAAATCTGATCAAAATTGTGGGAGAAGAAGCATTTTGAAAATTGGCAACCACAAAATTACAAATGTCCCCCATTTGGCCAATTTTTGGCGGATCGCCAAAAAGAGTAATTCTTCAAGACAGGTCTACCTTGAGAACAACTATCCAAAATTGCAAAGGAATCCGATCAAAATTGTGCGAGAAGAAGCAATTTGAAAATTTGACACCAAAAAATTAAACAAGCATGTCCAGGGACATGGTGACCAGCCGTGACCTACAGAATATATATCCAAGAATCACAGACAAAATCATGATCAAATTGGCAGACAGCGGTTACGAAAAAAGCCGTAACTGAATGGAGAAAATATTCGCTCACTTGCTCGGTGTAGCTGATGAGGAGTCATTCTTTCAATTCTTTCATAAGGGGACAAGAATACCAAGCGTGTGGTGAAAAGACCAAACACAGGGAATAATTTCGGGAAAAGCAGTGGTAGAAGAGGCAAATGCAAGATCTAATGTCGTGTTAAGAGTGTGTGGTGGGATTACATACAATCTGATTAGTTGAAGGAAAATACTCTAATGTGTGAACACTCAAAGAAAATTACTTTGAAAACTAGAGCGGCCAGTGCACACAAAACATAAGAGTGCAGGCTTATATTACAAACTTTCAATCGATACCTACTTAAGTTTCTTGTTTTTGTGAACAAAAACAAATGTCTCCCCGACAAAACCCATGACCCCCCCCCCCTCCCCCCCAAACTGAAACAAAATATTCATTTCTGCAAACATAACCTTCATTCATTGTAAAAATCTTAAAATAAACCAAACAGACGGTTGTCACTAAAACAGATATAAATGAGCATCTTTTTTCATCGGAGTCTGAAAGGTGGTCGCTAAAACGGGTTTTACTGTAGGCCCCTCTTATCCAGATCTGAAGTTGGTCACTATAGCAGTTTTACTGTACGTTACATTTTTATCCGGGTCTGGAAGGTGGTCAAGACAGGCAGGTTTTACCGTACGTCTTTTTACCTGAATGTGGAAGGGGTCACGACAAACGGTTCTTACCTTACATCTTTTTATCCGGGTCTTGAAGATGGTCGGGATTTTTTTTTTGTAACCATCATCCTCCACCCCCCCCCCCACCCCCGCCCCCCAGCTATTTACTGTAGGTCCGACTATAAACACAACCCTAACCCTTTTACCCAAGGCAACGGTAACAGTCTGTACCCTAACTGTAGTTATAGCATGATAGACTACCTTGTCTTCGCACATTCCCATCGGCCAAATAGCACTAGGAAGGCATTCTTCATAACTGCGCATCAGAGATGACGCACCTCGGTGGGAGAAGGGGGAGGCATTTCGTAGGCAAAATGGTGAGCTGCTCCTCATAACACAAGATATCAGACGACCCAATTTATAGCGAAAAATGCTTCTGCACACAATGCTAATCGATACAGCATGGCTCCTATATATAGCACATCTTCGCAAGCTAATCAAGTATGCGGCGAAAAAAAAATCAATAGCTAGAGCTGCTTAGAGCTATAATACGACAATAGCATTCCATGACCTCGTAGATAACGACTCCATCATGCACCGCAACTGACACTGACCCCTGACTGAGTGGTATGTTACGTAACAACCACAGATGAGAAATGCACAAAAAGCTCAATTTCAGGCAATAACAAATAGCAATGGACCGACAATAATGCTGTTACTGTTTTTAAAGCTTTCTGAAGAATGCAGGAACACTAGAAAATCTTCGGAAAAATCTTCCGAAATCCCCAGCGCAGTTAACACCCATGCATAGATAACACAGCAGCCAAAAATGGGGAGGTTGGGGTGGGGGGGGGGGGAGGCTGTTGACGTTATGCACCTTTCTTGATTTTCTATACGAATTCAATAATGTTTAATAAAACCGTGTGACCTATCCGAGGAATAAATACACCGAATTTAAAGTCGATCCGACTTTCCGATGTCGAGATATTTTGCTTAAGAACAGATAACTTTTTACCTGTCAAAAGTTGAAACAGTCGTCTGACTGAACCAAGGAATATCCATATAAAATTTTAAGTCGATATGACTCTCCGCTATCGAGATATTATGCATAAAAGATCTGGTTCAAAATATACACATTTTACGCGGTGACGTCATACGCCGCTTTCGTTCGTTCTACTCGTGAAAAATATTTAGAGTTTCTTTCGGACCTACCAAGCAATAATCCATAGTTTCAGTTTTCTCCGGCGTCCAGCAGCTGAGAAATTTCGCACACAAGATTTTTACAAAATGACGTCATACACCCGCCCTAATCACGTGACACGCCAAAAATTGATGGAACAGTCCGGCTGACCTAAGGAATATTCATATAAAATTTGAAGTCGATAGAACTTTCCGTTATCGAGATATTTTGCACACAAGACCTTGTTTATAAAATAAAACCTATTTTACGTGATGACGTCATACGCCGCATTCGTTCGTTCTACTTGCAAAAAAATTCTATAGAGTCTTTCGGACCTAACAAGCAACAATCCTACCAAGTTTCAACTTTCTCCGATGTTCAGCAGCTGAGAAATTTGGCACATAAGATTTTTACGTAATGACGTCATGCACCTGCCCTAATCAGGTGACATGCGTAAAAAGTTGACAAAACCGTCCGACTGACCCAAAGAATATCTATGTAAAATTTGAAGTCGATAGAACTTTCCGTTATCGAGATATTTTGCACACAAGACCTTGTTTATAATATATACATATTTTACGTGATGACGTCATACGCCGCATTCGTTCGTTCTACTCGCGAAAAAAATATATAGAGTTTTTCGGACCAACCAAGCAACAATCCCACCACGTTTCAACTTTCTCCGATGTTCAGCGGCTGAGAAATTTCGCACACAAGATTTTTACGTAATGACGTCATACGCCTGCCTTAATCCCCTGACATGCGCTAAAAATTGATAGAACCCGCCGACTGACCCAAGGAATATTGATATAAAATTTGAAGTCGATAGGACTTTCCGTTATCGAGATATTTTGCACACAAGATCTTGTTCAAAATATATACATATTCTGCGTGATGACGTCATACGCCGCATTCGTTCGTTCTACTCGCGAAAAAAAATCTACAGAGTCTTTCGGACCAACCAAGCAACAATCCCACCAAGTTTCAACTTTCTCCGATGTTCAGCGGCTGAGAAATTTCGCACACAAGATTTTTACGTAATGACGTCATACGCTTGCCCTAATCACGTGACATGCGTCAAAAGTTGATAGAACCGTCCGACCTTACCAAGGAATAATTCGATCAAGTTTGAAGTCGATCCGACGTTTCGTTCTCGAGATATCTTGCACACAACACTTTGTTCACAACAGACTGACACACACACACACACACACACACACAGACACACACACACACGTACACACATACACACACACACAGAACGTATAAACACTATATGTCTCCCCTTGGTCGGGGAGACATAATTACTCTAATGTGTAAACACTCAAAGAGTGCAGTTGAAATGAACTCCTTGGACAACACTTCATGTATGTTTTTTAGATCAAAAGCAAGGCCATGCGAAGGTCGTCGACATTCTGTTGAAACGAACTGGTCACATCTCAGTATGGGATGAAAGCCATCTATTAAAAATTTTTTGGTTATCATCGTCGGCTGTTAAACGGCTTTCAGCCAATGCGATAATGTCACACGCAAGATAGTTGTCATCACAGCGTACCAAATCAAAATGAGCGGCCATACTCAAAATTGTATGAGAAGAAGCAATTTGAAAATTAGACACAAAAAAATAAAAAAATGTCCCCCATTGTGTCAATTTTTTTCGGATCGCCAAAATGAGTAATTTTTCAAAATAGGTCTACCTAGGAAGTATTCGTGAAAAAGTTGAATAAAATTTGATCAAAACTGTGGGAGAAGAAGCATTTTGAAAATTGGCAACCACAAAATTACAAAATGTCCCCCATTTGGCCAATTTTTGGCGGATCGCCAAAAAAAAACAATTTTTCAAGAGAAGTCTACCTTGAGAACAACTATCAAACATTGGAAAGGAATCCGATCAAAATTGTGGGAGATGAAGCAATTTGAAACTTTGACAACAAAAAATTAAAAAATGTCCCCCATTTGGCCAATTTTTGGCGGATCGCCAAAATAAGTAATTTTTCAAGAGAGATCTTCCTTGAGAACAACTATCAAAAATTGTAAAGGAATCAGATCAAAATTGCGGGAGACGAAGCAATTTGAAAATTTGACACCAAAAAATTAAAAAATGTCCCCTATTTAGCCAATTTTTGGCGGATCGCCAAAATGAGTAATTTTTCAAAAGAGGTCTAACTAGGACATATTCGGGTAAAATTTGAGAGGAATCCGATCAAAACTGAAGGAGAAAAAGCATTTTGAAAATTGGCAACCGAAAAAATTGAAATGCCCCCCATTTGGCCAATTTTTGGCGCAGCGCCAAAAAAAAAAATTTTCAAAGAGAAATATATATAGAGAACATTCGTGTAAAATTTGGTGAAAATCTGATCAAAATTGTGGGAGAAGAAGCATTTTGAAAATTGGCAACCACAAAATTACAAATGTCCCTCATTTGGCCAATTTTTGGCGGATTGCCAAAAAAAAGTAATTTTTCAAGAGAGATCTACATTGACAACAATTATCAAACATTAGAAAGGAATCCGATCAAACTTGTGGGAGAAGAAGCATTTTGAAAATTGTAGACCAAAAAATATGAAAATGTCCCCCATTTAGCCAATTTTTGGTGGATCACCAAAATGAGTAATTTTTCAAAAGAGGTCTAACTAGGACATATTCGTGCAAAATTTGAGAGGAATCCGATCAAAACTAAAGGAGAAGAAGCATTTTGAAAATTGGCAACCGAAAAATTTGAAATGCCCCCCATTTGGCCAATTTTTGGCGGAGCGCCAAAAAAAATAATTTTCAAAGAGAAATATACCTAGAAAACATTCGTGTAAAATTTGGTGAAAATCTGATCAAAATTGTGGGAGAAGAAGCATTTTGAAAATTGGCAACCACAAAATTACAAATGTCCCCCATTTAGCCAATTTTTGGCGGATTGCCAAAAAAAGTAATTTTTCAAGAGAGATCTATCTTGAAAACAACTATCAAAAATTGTAAAGGAATCTGATCAAAATTGTGCGAGAAAAAGCAATTTGAAAATTGTAGACCAAAAAATTTGAAAATGTCCCCTATTTGGCCAATTTTTGGCGGATCGCCAAAATAAGTAATTTTTCAAAATAAGTCTACCTAGGGAATATGGGTGCAAAATTTGAAGAAAATCTGATCAAAATTGTGGGAGAAGAAGCATTTTGAAAATTGGCAACCACAAAATTACAAATGTCCCCCATTTGGCCAATTTTTGGCGGATTGCCAAAAAAAGTAATTTTTCAAGAGAGATCTACCTTGAAAATAACTATTAAAAATTGTAAAGGAATCTGATCAAAATTGTGCGAGAAAAAGCAATTTGAAAATTGTAGACCAAAAAATTTGAAAATGTCCCCTTTTTGGCCAATTTTTGGCCGATCGCCAAAATAAGTAATTTTTCAAAATAAGTCTACTTAGGAAATATGGGTGCAAACTTTGAAGAAAATCTGATCAAAATTGTGGGAGAAGAAGCATTTTGAAAATTGGCAACCACAAAATTACAAATGTCCCCCATTTGGCCAATTTTTGCCGGATCGCCAAAAAAAGTAATTTTTCACGACAGGTCTACCTTGAGAACAACTATCCAAAATTGGAAAGGAATCCGATCAAAATTGTGGGAGTAGAAGCAATTTGAAAATTTGACACCAAAAAATTAAAAAATGTCCCCCATTTGGCCAATTTTTGGCGGATCGCCAAAATGAGTAATTTTTCAAAAGAGGTCTACCTAGGGCATATTCGTGTAAAATTTGAGAGAAATCTGATCAAAACTGAAGGAGAAGAAGCATTTTGAAAATTGGCAACCGAAAAATTTGAAATGCCCCCCATTTGGCCAATTTTTGGCGGAGCGCCAAAAAAAAAAAATTTTAAAGAGAAGTATACCTAGAGAACATTCGTGTAAAATTTGGTGAAAATCTAATCAAAATTGTGGGAGAAGAAGCATTTTGAAAATTGGCAACCACAAAATTACAAATGTCCCCCATTTAGCCAATTTTTGCCGGATCGCCAAAATAAGTAATTTTTCACGACAGGTCTACCTTGAGAACAACTATCCAAAATTGGAAAGGAATCCGATCAAAATTGCGGGAGAAGAAGCAATTTGAAAATTTGACACCAAAAAATTAAAAAATGTCCCCCATTTGGCCAATTTTTAGCGGATCGCTAAAATGAGTAAAATTTCAAAAGAGGTCTACCTAGGGCATATTCGTGTAAAATTTGAGAGGAATCCGATCAAAACTGAAGAAGAAGAAGCATTTTGAAAATTGGCAACCGAAAAATTTGAAATGCCCCCCATTTGGCCAATTTTTGGCGGAGCGCCAAAAAAAAAAATTTTTAAAGAGAGGTATACCTAGAGAATATTCGTGTAAAATTTGAGAGGAATCCGATCAAAACTGAAGGAGAAGAAGCATTTTAAGTAAAAGTTTACACACGTACATACACACGTACATACGTACATACGGACGACGGATACCCCTCTATTGATAAGATAAGACCAGCCCGACATAGTCGGCTGGTCTAAAAATGTCCCCCATTTGGCCAATTTTTTGCGGATCGTCAAATTTAGTAATTTTTTTAAAAGAGGCCTACCTTAGGAATATTCGTGCAAACTTTGGTGAAAATCTGATCAAAATTGTGGGATAAGAAGCATTTTGAAAATTGGCAACCACAAAATTACAAATGTCCCCCATTTGGCCAATTTTTGGCGGATCGCCAAAAAGAGTACTTTTTCACGACAGGTCTAGCTAGAGAACAACTATCCAAAATTGAAAAGGAATCCGATCAAAATTGTGCGAGAAGAAGCAATTTGAAAATTTGACACCTAAAAATTAAAAAATGTCCCCTATTTAACCAATTTTTGGCGGATAGCCAAAATGAGCAATTTTTCAAAAGAGGTCTACCTTGGGGATATGGGTGCAAAATTTGAAGAAAATCTGACCAAAATTGTGTGATAAGAAGCATTTTGAAAATTGGCAACCACAAAATTACAAATGTCCCCCATGTGACCAATTTTTGGTGGATCGCCAAAAAGAGTAATTTTTCAAGACAGATCTACTTTGAGAACAACTATCAAAAATTGAAAAGGAATCCGATCAAAATTGTGCGAGAAGAAGCAATTTGAAAATTTGACACCAAAAAATTAAAAAGTGTCCCCCATTTGGCCAATTTTTGGCAGATCGTCAAAATGAGTAATTTTTGAAAAGAAGCCTACCTAGGGAATATTTGTGCAAACTTTGGTGAAAATCTGATCAAAATTGTGGGAGAAGAAGCATTTTGAAAATTGGCAACCACAAAATTACAAATGTCCCCCATTTGGCCAATTTTTGGCGGATCGCCAAAAAAGAGTAATTTTTCAAGACAGGTCTAGCTAGAGAACAACTATCCAAAATTGGAAAGGAATCCGATCAAAATTGTGGGAGAAGAAGCAATTTGAAAATTTGACACCAAAATATTAAAAAATGTCCCCTATTTGGCCAAATTTTGGCGGATCGCCAAAATGAGTAATTTTTCAAAAGAGGTCTACCTAGGGAATATTCGTGTAAAATTTGACAGGTATCCGATCAAAACTGAAGGAGAAGAAGCATTTTGAAAATTGGCAACCGAAAAATTTGAAATGCCCCCCATTTAGCCAATTTTTGGCGGATCGCCAAAAAAAAAATTTTTAAAGAGAGGTATACCTAGAGAACATTCGTGTAAAATTTGAGAGGAATCCGATCAAAACTGAAGGAGAAGAAGCATTTTAAGTAAAAGTTTACACACGTACATACACACGTACATACGTACATACGTACATACGGACGACGGATACCCCTCTATTGATAAGATAAGACCAGCCCGACATAGTCGGCTGGTCTAAAAACAGGTATAATAATAATAATTGCGACCTGAGATCAACGCAGACCCCAGCATTATGTACATGTGCATACAAAACTAGAGCCGTATTTCGCTAGCGAAATGTTAAACACTTGACAAAAATTAAAACCCAAAAATACTTCCTTCAATTGGTTATTTCTTGAATAATATAAGTATTTTACAACATGCATACAGTGTGTTTTACAACTATGTACAGAGCTTATGGCACAACATGTATGCAGCTTATAATATTCTAAAAAATCGGATGACTGTCAAAACAAAATAACTCCATAGGTTCATACCTGAATACCAACTTAATATATTAGCAAACAACACAGCTTGAATACGTCTTATAAGCAGAGTAGTGTTTGCTTTTTGTTTATTTAAGGTTTGAGTGACTGATCATGCATACGCTGTGTTATCTGTTTACGCAGTGAGAGCTCGCACAAAGCTGACCAACTGTGTGGTGTTCTGTGCTATACGTTAAATGCTGCGCATTTACTTGCAGAAAATACACTCTTTTCACATGGCGTTTTAACAAAGAAAACGAAATCGAAGACAAAAATAAAAAGTGACATGCACACGTTCAGATCAAGCTCTTCATAAGTCCCAAGTTTCATGGTCCTAGGGCCCATAGTGTCACAGAAGAAGAAGACATAAAAAATCGGAAAAAGTGTCAAGAAGAAAAAAAAAGGACGAATTACTGCTCGCGCAAATTCATATAACCCTTGCAAGCCAAAGGCTTGTCAAGTGTTAAAAAAGGACGAACGGTTGCTCGCACAAATTCATATAACCCTTGCAAGCTAAGAGCTTGTCAAGTGTTAAAAAAAGGACGAACGACTGTTCGCACAAATTCATACAATCCTTGCAAGCTAACAGTTTGTCAAGTGTTAAAAATCTTTCCCGCGACAAACACTCAGTTGTACGTACAAAAACGCACCACTAACGTACCACGAAATGAATAGTATGCTACATTTTTAGCCAAAAAGCACTGCTACATTTCAGATTCCCGAGATTGTCAGTTACCATGTGGTGGGGGGGGGGGGGAGGCCAAAAGTATACTATAACACACCAGGCTCACTAACTCAATGCATTGGCAGAATTGGCATGACAGCTGTTTCTGTTGTGGTAAGCAAGTCACGTGACCTTCGCGAGCCAATCTGAGGCAAAAGCCGGGAACTGAGGTAAAAACAAAAGGCAAAAGAACAAGACATGTATGATGTACATTATCAGACCGTGAAAAGAGCGAAAGAAGATAACTGTAAACCTGAAATACATCAAGAAACGAAGCGGGACACTTACATTTGTGTAATGCTCTGTAAATATCCAATCAAATTTTAGAATAAGTGTCAAAAACACTTGTTTAAAAGGGCGCGAAAAGAAATATGAATGAGAGGCTGATGCGTCACCTTTGTGGTTGATGACATGGGCTACTGACGTAGTTAGTGTTGTCGGGATTTCCTTTTGAAAGCGTAAATAAACAAATAAAAACACCTGGACTTGTTTTTGTTGTTTGGTGCGGCCGTTAAACATTATTATCACTATAGGCGGTACTGCTGGGTTGACTCCAAAATACATTAAACAAGACAATCATAGATTGCCCACCCCCCGCCGCGTTCATCTACACTGTATATATTTTCTTCCCTTAAGGTATAGTAAACTATCAAAGTCCAAACTGTAAAAACAAATCGCCAAAATTACATTTTAAGAAAAAATCGAAAAATAACCTGATAGTGCACAACTGCACCTTATAGAGTAGAGTAGATCGTAGAGTTTTAGTGACCTACGATCAATAGTAACAAAGATACAGCCTGGACAAACTTGATCTGAAAAACGACTAAGTCCATATTTTCAAACAATCGCCAAAATTACATTTTTTTGAAAAAAATGAAAAATAATCTCACATTGAAAAACTACATTACGTGTTCTTCATTGCCCCAGGCATGGAATGCCTGCGATCAGTGGTTACAGAGGTTTGGCCTGGACAAGGAAACCTAAGAAAACGACTAAGTCCAAACATTTCAAAAGTCCATAACTTTGACATTTTTCGATGAAATCAAAAATTAACCTGACATTGTAAAACTACATTATATATTCTTTCATTCCCCACGGTATGGTATGCCTGCGATCAACGGTTACGGAGATATGGCCTGGACAAAAGTGATAACGGACAGACGGTCGGACGGGCACGAGGCGTTTCTATATAACGGACGATTATTAGTGGAACAAGAAGTGCCAGAAACAAACGATTGCTGTTTGCCTACTTCTTTATTTCGTATCACTACCCATTTGGACACTTAGTCTGACTACGCCCTAACAAAATATTTTATAACGTACAAAAGCTGATAAAATGCGCAACTCGGGAGCTGAAATATAAATAGATTTGACTACGCTCAGTTTCAATGTGCTTTCAATCCATTTTATGAATCGGCTCTCTTCAAATACAAAAATGCACGTATTCAGACAACAAAATCAGAATATATTTCCTGGTAATAATAATACAAATAGGCCATAAAACGTCCATAATGCCCTCATTCCTCAAAAACGTCACCTCGGAACGTCACAATGGAACACTAAGGGCGAGTCCGTCACGTCACATGCATGCTGGTGGATAAAGCCGATCCTTCCATTTCTCTTGACGCACATGGCATTCTCTGCGAACCGGTACTAATGCAAACAACCACCCCCCCCCCCCCCCCCCGCGATCCCCACCACATCCCTTCAGGTGCAATTCTGCAATTCTGAGTTTCTTTAGTGAAATACATTTACTGCACTTCTTTAGCGAATGTAGTCTCAACTGGCTTATATCCAACCCATTTGGAAACACACAGGAAAACAAAATAGAAAAGGACAGAACTTATTTCCATAGGACTTCAATATCTCACACAGAAAATGAAGCTTGTGGGTGTAAAAAACGCAATTCGGACAACAAAACATCGTTCAAATAACCTAATTGCTATGCTGGAATACTGGGGTCTGAAAAAATACGTGTTTAATCGCATAACAGGCAGTTTAAGAGCTTTTTACGACGATCAGGGAGATTTGTTTACGGGAGGGGGGGGGGGGGGGATGGGGATGTTTGCCCTAAACACCGGCATCATAACCTCTCAAACTAAAAGCACATCGTAGCATCACACATGACACCGAGATCTAATACTGAGTAGAATCACAATAATACATGAACATGTAAGTGAGGGAATGGCGCAAGGTGCTTCGCCAGGGCCACTCCATGGCGATTTACTGACAATGACACGGCTGCCACAAGAAGCGAAACAGCTCACAACAGTACATCCTTGGTGTAGCCGATAACAATTCTTTCAACAACAGAGAACTGCTTTGCTCGACGGAGGTTTAATGAAAGATGCCGCCAGAAAAATCCCATTTTGATTGGGAAAAAAATAAACAGATTAAATACGTAAGTTTTGATTTTTATGAATTACTCTTACTGTCCATTTTCAACCATTCCACCGTAATATATGACTGGATATCAGCCAAAAACCAGTTAAAAAGGTCCCAGTCGAAAGTGTGACCGTCCAATAATGGGTTCAAGTTCTGTTTTTATAGCCAATCACACTATACTCTTTTCTTAAGGGGATGGCCATAAGACTCATTTGTGCTAATTTTGAATTCCGTGGTGGTGAATAATCCTGTACAGTCGTTTAGCTGAGGCAATGTGAGCGAAGGTCAACCCCCCCCCCCCCCCCCCCCCGCTTTCCACCCCTGGCCAGATTCGAACCAGGGACTAAAGGACCAACGCTCTACCGACTGAGCTCACCGTCACACTTTACTCTTTGCGCACGTGAAAGACATCTCCTTCTCTAGAACAAAAAAAAAAATAATCAGCCAGAAAAACACATGATTGAGAAAGACCTCCACTTCAAGGATGGTGTACTCTTTTATTTGATGGCACTGTATACTTGTTTGGCTAAGTCTTTCACTTGAGATTCTTCATGGTTTTGTAGAGATTTCACAAGCGAAGGAATGTCAGCCAGTCGCACTAACTCCAACAGTTCTCCTGTAACATACAACTCAAAGTTAAAATTTCATTTTCAACAGCTTCAGCTCTTTTATGCCAATTTTTTTTTTAATTTATCTGGACCCAATGACTAGGGCAGCAAAGAGTAACCTAACACTCGAGATTCGAACTCACACCGATCACACCGATCGAACCACTAAAGAGGACCTAAATACTGTATTGGAAACCCAACAACTGAAATTTATTACAAGTGGTCCAGTATTAACCGGCGTTACGTTTCTACTTTCTTAATTATTTGTTGAGCTTTCAGTTCTGTTGTTTTAAATCTGACCAGGACATTTATTTTTATCTGAATTTCAAATATCAGAAGCCACAATGTCTCATATGAACTGCTTAACTGTTTCGAACCTTTACGTGCGAAGTGTATGACGTAACACTCACGTGATTTGGCTATACAGTTGACTAGAGTGCACACATTACACAAGATTTCTGGCAGCGTCGCCGAATCAGTCAACACCACTTTGATAGCGGGGACCAGCTCGCCATCAACAAATGCATCTGTTACTTGACCTGTCAAGACAACACTTGTTTACACTTAGGGAAACTTTCACTTTCCTAGATTTCACTCCTGGTGTAACCCATAGGATTTGTATAGTAAATAAGGCCCTCTGGTAGTGCTGAATTTGTACGGGCATACTTGCGTTTCTCTTTTTCCCATGCTTTATTCAAATGTCCAGATGAAAATGGTTCATCTTACGCCGGTTAACCGCACAAACCGATTAATTGCATACTATTTTAAAATCCACCCCTTAGTGTTTCGTTCGTTTTTTTTTTTTTTTATAAACCGGACAACTGCATTAAGTGGATAAATGCCTAACTTTTCTTGACCACTGGGCTATGCCACTTGCTGTTTTCAACTTTATTTACAAGTTTAACACTCGCACGTACAGCTCAAAAGTTGGGAATATTCAGTTAGGGCTGCATAAAATATTAATTAGCTGGATTTGAAACAGTACACTCGACAACGATATACTCGCGTACTTTCAGCCAGTTTAGCTAACCGGCATGTTTCACCACCCAGCACGCATTGATAACAAAGCCATAGAAAAACTAGACCGTTTACGCTAGAGCGTAGCGAAAGTTACAATTGCGACCATAAAAATTACGATGCTGAAGACTTAAAAATTAGACCTATGTTAAAAGTAGTGCCAGGATGCCAGTTGCCTCAAAACTTGACATACTGTGTCCCAGTAAATATTCCGACGTCGATATAACGCCGATTTTAGATTACGACGTCGAACCGACCAAACTGCAACATTAAATTTGGTTGTCATTGGTCGCGCCCTTAACCCGACGCCCAACTAGAGCAGCCAGTGCACAAAGACATGAGTATAGGCTTATATCACACAATCAATCGACACCTATTAAATTTCTTATTTTTGCAAACAAAAAAAATTTCCCTGACTAAACCCATCATTCACCAATAGCCATTTTCCATTTTACTTTTTTTCCCCCGACAGCCCCTTCACAAAGTTTTATTTGAACAAGTTTGTACTATTTTCAGAATAATAAGACCTTTTACCTCACACAAACGTATCCCATATGCTCAGTAGTCGGGTTGCGTGTCACATTTATCCAATTTTTGAAGGGTAGGGGTGGGGGAGGGGGGTTCGTAACTTGACTTGTGGATATTTCAATCACCTTTCCAAGTTCAGTTTTAGGTGTTTTATCTGGGCCTAGAAGGTGATCACTGAAGAGGCTTTATTGTACGTTTTTTGGTCCGGTTCCGGATGGTGGTCGCTAAAACAGGTCTTACCGTACGACTTTTTATCCGTAACTGGAAGTTGGTCGCTACAAATCGGTCTTACTTTACGTCTTTCATCTGTATCTTTAAGGCGGTCATTACAAATAGGTTGTACCGAAATAGGTATTTTTTTTTTTGGCTAAATTTAACCCCCATCCCCCCCTCCCCCAACTATCTAATGTAGGTACGACTCTAAAAGCAATCCTAACCATTTTAGCCAACGCTACGGCAAGCGTATGTACCCTAAGAATAGTTATAGCCATAATGTATACCTTGTCTTCGTACATTCCAATCGGCCAAATGGCACTAGAAAGGCATTCTTCATAACCGTGCAACAGAACTCATCTCGGTGGGAGAGCTGGGAGTCGGGTGGCATTTTGGAGTCAAAATAGTGCGCTGCTTGTCATAACACAAGATATCAGATGCCCCACTTTAAAAGTGAAAGCTGCTTCCAGGTTCTACGTAAACATTGCGAGTCGTTGCGTTATTACTCCCATAAATAGAATAGCTTGGTAACCAAATGAAAACACGTTAATAGCTGTAGGTGAGTAACGCACAAAAACGTCAATCACACGAAATGTAAGAAATGATCGATAATTGTGCTGCTTATGTTTTCAAGTAAGTCTAAAGAATGCAGGAATTGGAGAATCTTCTGGAAAACGCTGAAATCCCAAGCATAGTTAATAACTATCCTTATGACGTCATCTTTTGGATCTACCAAGCAACATTCCCACCAAGTTTCAACTTTCTCCGATGTTAAGTGATTGAGAAATATACATATATAAGATTTTAACGTAATGACGTCATGTAACTTTCTTAATTTCGCTACAGCCATCAAAAGTTGAAGAAAGTGTTTTACTGGCCCTAGGAACACCCAGACAAAATTTGAAGTCGATATGACTTTCTGTGTCATCGAGATATTTTGCCTACAAAATCTTCTTCAAAATATATATATATATATATATATATATATATATATATATATATATATATATTAGGTGATGACGTCATTCGCCGCACGCGTTCGTTCTACTCGCGATAAAATTTAATACAATCTGTCGGACCTGCCAACCAACCATCCCACCAAGTTTTGAACTTTCTTTTTACGTAATGCGCCTGCCCTAATAACGCACCATGCATCAAAAGGTGACGGATCCATCCAACTTAACCAAGAAATAACAGATCAAGTTTGACGCTGATCAGACTTTTCGTTCTCGAGATATTTTGCACACAACATTTTATTCACAACAGACATAAATGTACACGCAGAATGTACTGTCTCCCTGACCAGCATAATAATGAATGGAAACTTTGTATGCAATACATTTGAACGGCATTAAACGTGCAATTCGTGACGTTTTCCGAGGTTTCGTGACAGAACAGAGGACATTATGGCTCCTTTATAGATATTATATTTCTGCACAGGGCACCAACAGCAGTCGTGGCCGAGTGGTTAAGGCGATAGACTAGAAATCTATTGGGCTCTGCCCGCACAGGTTCGAATCCTGTCGACTGCGAATATCTTTTTTTTTTAATATTAAAGCGAAACACTATTTCTAACAATAACATCACAGCCCAACATTCACGCGAAAACGTCATCCATTGCCCTATATAGTTACGTTTTGCAATTATAAAAAAACAACAACTATTTTTGTGAATTCTACCGGGAAAGTAATGTAATGCGATATTCTCAAATTTAAGTTCTTTATTCATGAACATTTCAGCTCACGAAATCTCTCTTTTTTTTATTCAAATGCAGCGATCCCCAACTTACTTAATATGGAAGTGGCCATGAGGGTCAAGGCTACCAGCGCCTCGTTCTGCATCACGGCATGTTCACAGTGCATCATCGTACATAGGTACGGCACGCCTCCCGCCTTAGCAACCGTCTCCATGACTGCCGACTGCCCACTGTGACGTATTATCCATGCAATGAGCCTGTTTGATTCACCTAAAAAAATACACACGGCATGAAACTAAATAGTTACACGCCCCACTCTGCAATGATGGCTCTGAGATATCTAATACTTAATATGCAATACCTGTTTAAGGAAATCTTTTGAGTGAGGCATATATTTATGGCAAACCATATTTCGGCCTGTGTTCTATATATCAAATCGATCTATACTGAAAATATTGATAAACCATAGAGTTCAGAGAGAAGGAAAGGCTGGGGTGTGTGAGGAGGGGGAGGGGGGAGGGGTGGCAATAGATGAACGACAATGACACACGCCGAGGGGGTGAGGATGGACAAAAATTCATTAATTCCATATACCTCCCCCCCCCCCCCCCCCCCGCCCAAATCTCTTGACAATTCCACAGCCCCCGTTCCGGTTCCGATACATGTCGGTCTTAAGCTCGGTCTAACCCCTGAAACCTCTCTTTGCGTATTCATTGTGATACGAGATGCATGAAAAATGTTCTTTTTATGCACAAACGCTGCTGTTTCAGCAAGCAAAATCTATTAAAACTGCTCGAAGGAAGTTATCGGTCAATGATGCTAAATTGAAAGTCTAAAAGAAATTTATTGGTTTTCAGGAGTAGCTTAGAGTAAACATACTCCACTGCATACTACGGAAGCAATTCAATTTACATTTACAACATAATGTATTTAAACTCAACATCTGTAAAGGTTTTGCATGCGTGTATCCTTTTATCGACAAAACATTTTTAAAATCTCTTAACATAAAATAAAAAACAATTATCAAAATACTGTGTAAGTATGTAGTGTGTTTAAAACGTGGCCGGGGTTACAAAAATCAGGACAATTAGGCAACAAATTTACTGAGGCCGAGTTAGTATTGTGGTCGGGAATCAACTGTGGCCGAGTTAGTACTGTGGCTGAGTTAGTACTGTGGCCGAGCCGGTTTTGAGACGGAGACGTGTTAGTAGCCCCCTCCCCACCCACTCGCCTACCCCGTTCTGACCTTTCACCCCCGCATGTTCCTGGTTCGTACACCACTGCATCAGTTTGGCGAGAAATGACGCGTCACTGCCCAGCTGTTTGGCCGCACTTTCTGAAAAAATATTTGTACTACTCTGTGACGACATCCAAACGTCTTCTTTTAAGCCATCCAGAAAGAATTAAGTTTCCACTGCATGACGAACGGGAGGTCACTTTTTGGAGTTATTGCCTAACAACTGAATTGACAGACTGAAAAACGAGACCGTCAAGTGACAGCGTTCAGGTGCTGTCAGAGTAACAAGACTGCCATTGCGCTTGTTCCAAAAATAAACACAGACTCGGACAGTCTTTCATCTGCATGGGTTCGGCTATCTGGATTACTTTAAGTCATATACACTCTGTTCTTCTGGCAGCCTTACACCACGTGACTGTTTCCAGTCAATGACATATTAAACTAAAACTGACAGAATTCTCCCTCACCTTGACCGTCTATCAGCATGCGTAGCGTACCCAGTATCTTGAATATAACGGGCGTGAACTCGGCCTCGTAGGTGAAGGGAAGTACCTTGTCCAGCAGGCCGCTACTCACCAAAACCAACTTGTTCTCCGCTACAAGCACCACAAAACATCCTCTCTTTTAAATATCACTTTTATTGTCTCATTTACGTTATTATTTTTTCTAATTTAATCAGAAGTGTTTCCCTTAATATGAGTTAAGAACAATTATCTTGAAATACATTTTCAATATTGCAAAAATCCTGTAACACGCACTGGGTGCCAATGCTGTCCCATATCAAGAAATAATAAGCAAATGTTTATATATTCAATTTCAGCGCTATCTTGCTATATAATCCTTTATGCATTCGTTCCCAGACCCTCAACGAAGACAAAAAAAAAAAATCATCGAGCTCCATGATCCATCCCTGTAAAAAAGCCGCTGACATGTTGGTCAGGATGACGCTGTGCACACTACCTGGAATGGCGAGGTTTCTCAGGGCGCTGAACACGGCGTGCTGCAGGCTGGGTGAGTCCTCACCGCTCTCCTCCAACACGCGTATTAACTTTGTATGCACACCTTCCCTCACTAAATGCACACAGTGTGTGTCTGCAACGGATATCTTGACACCTTAAATGTTTCATCTATCTCATTTATAGTTATTTTTCTGAAGATAATATTATACTATCTATCGCATTCATTTCTTACCCTGCATTTTTGCAACCACCAAATCTTGCATCAAAATAGAGCACAACTGCCACGCTCGTCATTTCGTCAGTTTTTTTAATTTAATATTAGAAACGAAAAGTTACCATTGTTAATTGGTTTAAAATATACCTTTTCTGGCGAAGTTGCCCACAGCCAAAGCGCCTGCGGACCTAAGCGTGGTGTGGTCACAAGACAGCCACGACACGGCCGTTCCATACAGTTTCCCCTTACCCTCCGCAAACAATTTCTCCATACTCTCGTCTGCAATCAAGGTTTAACACAAAGCACTTGGTATAGTTTGTTTTATGCATTACTAATGGGTCTCACAGCCGCTTTTATCCCGGAAATGGCTCCAGAGAAAACGATCCAGAATGTTCTGGCGATGTAACAAAGTTCAATTATTATTATTATTATTATTATTATTATTTTGAACGGTAAGCTTCACTTTCACCCTAAGGCTAATAAGTGTGCCAAGGACTGCCATTTTATTTTATTTCCTATCCATAAACTAACATTCGTTATCTCTCGCTAAATGTTTTTCCGATCAAAGCTCCGAATTTAAAACTAATGAAACTGAAATATCCATCTACTTAGACAATAGACATCACACCACATCACCCCTAAATCGCTAACCACTCAACTCTACCCACTGCCCCCAACCCCCCTCCCCCACCCCCTTCAGTTCAGAGAAAGTAACACGGTATTTAAGCAGCAAGCATGCGGTGGGCAGTCACCTCCCGTCAGCACAGTATTGAGTAGGTCGGTGGCGTTCTTGACGACGCTCAGCGCGTCCTCGTCCTGTCTATCCGCCTGTCGCTGGCCTATGACGTCAAGCAGCTGGCCGATCAGTGCCTCCTCGCACAGCTGCAGCTTTACAGCATCTACATACACACGACTCATACTACAGACACTTCGCTTTTTTCAACAATCGACCATTAAATTGTACACCAGACTGGTTTGATTTAGCACTCCACTGTTAGTACTTAGATTCGCTCACGCGTTTTTCACGCTTTAATATATGCGTACGTCTTAAGTACGAAAATCAAACCGGTATTATTTGGAAGAGCTCAACCCCACCCCCTCCCCAGTCTAATTTCTTCCAACAAGATGCTTAGTCCGCAACAAAGTGTTTGGTCTTCATCTAGATCAGTACACTGAAATTACTTCGACTGTTTTATCAACAATCTAATCAGGTCTTAAACGACAAGGTATATTTTTGACGTTTACCATTTTCGGCGAGGTTATTGAGGACCTCAAACATGGTGTCATGGAGGTCGTCAGCGCAGCGAGTGTGGAGCAACCGTACCACGCTGACGGCCACGCCACACTCCGCCACCTTGCTCTTCCCTAAATCTGCAGCGCGAACAAAAAACCCCAATATGGCGGAAGAAATATGCCAGAGTTACTTTTCAGATATCTCATCAAAAGCAAAAAACAAATCCGCACTTATTCAATGTTCACAAGTGAAATATACAGACCGACTACGCAGGCACACAGGTAGACACTACGTAGGCAGACACGTAGACACTACGTAAACAGCAGCGACCAAGTGCCACATTCAGATCTACACTTTTACTCTTCTTATTTTTCACTTTTCTCGTCTTTTTATTCATTCCTTTTAATTGTGCGCCAAGGTCACGTAACTTTTTTTTCAGCGATATTAAATCTTTTACTTCATTTCATTATCAGAGACAATAAACCATCGAATGTATCCTTGGGTGGCCGTGTGACGTCACAACACAAGCCACACCTGTATCCTGCAGGGAGTTGAGGCACAGCAGCGCCATCTGCACGGTACTCTCGTCATCAGTACACAGCTGTAGGTACTCATTCAGTGTCTCTATTGCGCCCTCTTGAATGGCCTTGTCCTGTATACTCTCTGCATAACAAGCATGGACTCGTACTTTTACTTTCTTTCTTTCTTTTTTTTTTAAACACTGTAGAACATTTAAATTTAATTCTATAATTTTCAACAAGTTTTTAATTATTCCAAAGAAATGATTGAAACAAATGACTAATATTGACTATACATTCAAATTCCACCGACATAACATTGAATTCTTATTTACGAGCGTACATGAAAATGCTATGGATCGGAAAAAAAGAGGAAAATGCGGTGTGAAAAAGGAAAATAAAAACATTAAACAATCTTTTCTACACGACATGCAAAGCTTGATCAAACGCCACTGAATACCTTGGCTAGAAACATCACTCAACGCTTGCGACGGAAACAATACATTGGAATACCATGGACATGTATTAATTCAACCTACGCCATGCTGTCATGTATAAACACGAAATAAAGCGACTAAACAATGAGCTCATGGGACGCGCAAATGTCTCAACTAAAGACAAAAAAACTACCAGAAAAAGAGTCTTAAGCGACTGACGACTGACTGCTACGCTATTCCCGCAATCTGAACGGAATCTCACTCGTTAAAAGTCTCGCAATAATTCGGATAAAATTTACATTCAACAAAAGGGCTGGACATGCAATGGAAGAGAGTACATAATGTACACCCCCCCCCCCCGTCCTCATTCCCCCCCAACACACAACAACAAACACAGAATCACAACGGCAAAGGGGGTACAGAAAAAGGGCGCACACCCCGCGACATGGAGCGGTCAAACTTGAACTGGATGGTGACCATGCGCATGGGGTCGGAGGGCGAGGCCTGCTTCAGCCTCTCCATGCTGACCGAGTTCTCCAGGTCTACAGACGATCTCTTCCCTGCCGCGGCGCGCAGCAAGTGGACAGAACAAAAAGGTGATGGACAGTATGATTACGCAAAGTGTACAGAATATCCCAAATTAAAAAGTGCAGAAACAATGACAGAAAAAGATATACATTACGTTTTGAATTTCTCTCAAAGGATAAAAATTTATTTTGGAAAAAATGGAAAAAAAAAAGTTTCTACTTAGATCAGAACTTAAGGAGTTGTGTTAGTCGAGCCATTTTCATGTAAAGACGATCGCACGGACAACCAGTTTCTCGTTAGTATTGCTCATAGAAACCTTTATGCTCACAGCACAATGGAATACCCGCAACTGAAGCCACAGCGACATCGCTTACCATTGGAATTGGTGAGGTTAAGTAAGACCCCACATAGAACGCGTCTCAGCTTCTCCCCGTGCTCGCCAGGTGTCGTTTTGTGGCGCTGCAAGCACTCGCACACGACCTTGACCCCGCTGGCCGCATCCACCGCTTGCCGTGCCTCATCTGTAACAACAACACAATAGAAACACCCATATTACATGTACATGACTGAAGGACCTTTCCGTATATTCAATTCTAAAAACTGCACCATTTTGCTGGTCTTTCCTTTCGCTTTTCTACTAATAAACCCAGCGTTTGGTGCATAGCCAGAAATCAAGATTTCTTTTGAGATTTATATTGACGAGAACAAAACAAGTAATCTTATGACCATAGTTACGCCCAGTATGATTAATCTAACGGCACGATGCAAGTTATTTATTGAACAGTGATTCAAATTTGCAGGTAAAACAAGCGGCACTCCATAGGTAATAAGACTTCGAAAAAAAAAAACGAGTGCAATAAAAAGTTATGGCGACATAAACTATCTGTAACCATGGCTTTCAAAGGTTTATTGTAATAACTGGATTGGTTCGTCCTATTTGCCGGTGTGTTACTAATTGCATGACATATCTCGGATACCAACTCAGCATATTTATTCAAAATGTGTGGAGACTTTACGAGGGCCATATCGTCCAGATCTCACATCAGTTAGGAGAATTTTTAGGTACACTCCAGAACTTCGCCATGACGATTGGATATCTTCGATCAGGGATAACCTGTCAATGTTCACATCCGAATATCTAGCGATAAAAGTAACAATAGAAAATACACGGCAATCAAATCGCATGAAACGCGCGAGCGGACCCATTGTTCACTCCCATTTAATTGCAATTGACCACATCAATCGCTTTTATTCCTTCATATTTGAATAGACAACACCCAAATCGCATGGGAAGATCATGATTACAAACGTTCCTTTCATTTCAGGCAAATTATCAAATTTTCAGGCTCCAAAATCAGGCAGATTACAAACTGCATAAAAAATCCAGGCAGATTACAATGTGCCTGGTCGAACCAGGAATTTTACAATCTGCCTGAAACTTTCAGGCAGATTATAATCTGCCTGATTTGACAGTTTGCCTGTAACATATACATTCACTACAAACATCTGGTCCAGCTTACATCGGCTCTGATCTACCCAGTGTCAACGACACTGCTTTCACATCCGGCAAAATCCGTGTACTTTTTTCCATAAAAAATGACATGCATTTCCTGGATAAGTAGGCTTAGCCGTTTATGTCCAATCAAGACAGTCAACATGTCTGTTACCTCGATATCACTCCTTAAACCTTTTTTTTATTGTGTAATGAACCACATGACAATATTGGATTTTAGAGATGATTTCTAATTTGAGTAAAAGGCCTTATGTAAGAAAAATAACTGGTTTGTGAAGAGATATCGTTTGTGTGTAATTGCGACAGTCACTCAACATATCTGAGACCAGACGTGGGTGATTTGGACAATTTTGGAAGGCACGACTAAGTGGCTCACGTATCCCGAATCCATGACGACGGCTACACGGCCATGATCACGGCTAGATATGCAATGCACTTAGCAATGAGTGAGCACAAGACAGGAAAGAGATAATATAAAGATACATGAACCATTAAGACATGTCTCAAAAATAATTCAAGATATAAGAAGTTTGGTGGCGACATCTCGATTCAGTTTTACAGTATTTTAATACCTCACTCGATCGATCGGCAGCGTACAGAAATAGATACAGCGTCAGTCAGTAATCCACAGAATTGTTTTCCGCTTTGTATTAGCTTTTTGATAATGAGCATTTTTCCTCGGCAGATTACTCATTTCCTGGCACTGCTGATGCTTATACATCGCACTGGCGTGTGGGTTGGGCGATAATGTAAGGGATTACATGCAAACACGCCTCCCCCTCCTCCAATACCGACTACATACACGTTATAGCCATATAAAGCACATTTCTCCCTGGTTCTCCCGGGATGCGACACATACATACCACAGCATTTTATACTGAGATTAACATTCACGCAAAAAATGACCATATATACGTTCGAAAACTCACGTAATTCGCATCAGACAAATAAATGGATTGGATGTTCTGCTTCTTTACTGCGTGAAGTTGTAAATGTGTGGGTGAGAACTAATGTTGTCAGAACACTCAAGTACGACAAACAGGTTAACACTCTATTTGTTTAATATAGGAATATATCAAGCAAAAAAGAAAACCACGACGGCCAAATAATTGCATGAATCCACGCCCCAAACAGACTCCTGAGGCTTAGTCGAATTGAAATAAATGAAAAAATCAAAGAAGCTCAACTGTTCTTAATCTTCGTTACTCCATTCCGGAATAGACTATCTGTGACTATAGTTCCTCGTTTCGCAGGCATTTCAAATTAGCAAGCTACATCCTAATAGCGGACCGGTGACCCAAAATGAGTCCCAATGAATTTCAGCTGTAAATACGGAAGTTCCAGGGTCTCAGGCTGATATTTGTGTAATATTACGATGTTAACTGATATTACGGAATCATTTTATAGCAAGTTATACAATACAACCAAGCGCCGTAGACAAGCTCAGGGTACGCAAAAGGTCACGCAAAGACCACCTGAAGTGTGTATATGTAAGTGAGATGCAATCAATAAAACATAGATCCCAACAAGAGATCCGTGCTGGATCCTCACTACGTAAATGATTGAAAACAATCTGTTTTTATCAACATTTTTTCTCCTGGTTTCACAGCCTGCGTTACAATACCAATAGATTTTTTTTTAATCGCGTGATTTCTTTTTCTCTTTTTTGTTCAACTATAATAACAAAAACATCGCCACAAATGTTGCAATCAACGGTAACGGAAAACATGGTGCAACGAGAGATTTTACCTCCCCCACCCCCCCACCAATCCCATATCAGCGGCGGATTCAGGTTTTGATCAGGGGGGGGGGGTGGCGGGGGGGGGGGGGGGGTTGACTTCGAAAAATCACTTGAAGTAGCGAGTTTACCAGTCAACCTTTAATTATCCAAAACAGGTTTTCCAATTGGTTTGGAAGAGGGGGAGGGGGAGGGGGGGTTGCAACCCCTGAATCCCCTATCCCAGCCTTGGATCCACCACCGGGTATAACATAATTTTATATAAAAAAAATCAAATCAAGTCAGCTGACACCTCCTCAGTACTTTAGTACAGGCCTTTCAGCGCTCCCCAGGAAAAAACAGGTTATTTTAATAGGTCCTTAGTTAAAAAAAATAGGTTTTTACAGCTTTTTGGCGTAAAAAAATAGGTTTTAATAGGTTGTTGGGGCGTCCAAAAAGTAACTTTTTAGTTCTAAAGTTTTAATAGGTTTAAGGGTTTTTAAACATATTTTAATAACTTTTTCGATTTTCATAGTTATAATTTACATACAATAAATATATTAATTTAAACAATACAGATATTCTAAAAACATGAGTTTTTTTGTAATATTTTGTGTAAAAAAGGATAAAATTAAGAAAAAAATAGGCAAAAAAAATAATAATAATCAGGAGTTTAAAAAATAGGTTTTAATACGTTTAACAGGTCATTTTCACAAAAAATAGGTCCAATTTAAAAAGATAGGTTTAACAGGTTCCGCTGGAAGACCTGTTAGTAGCACACACGTGATAAAAGTTGGCGAACTCTTAATATGATGTGTTTGCCAAAAACGCGCAATTTTGCAACCTTATAACTGATTTCGGATAATCATATTATATCTTAAACACGGTATTATTTAAAATAAGAATTCTGAAGCAAATAAGAAACCAGATATTTTCTGGTAGGCCATTCCGGAATAGACTACCGATAAATCGAATGTCACAGAAATCGATTTTTTTTTCATTATTTCACCATTTCATGTTGCAGACTCCATAAATAGCTTATTTTCTTACCTTGTACATAGGCAGACTCCATAAATAGCTTATTTTCTTACCTTGTACATAGAAAAATATTTTTTTTAAAAATGAATATACGAATAAATTTTTCAAAATTTTTAATTTCAATAGGTTATAGAACACTGAACTACTGACATTTTAATAAACAATCAAATGCTAATTATTTTTTTTAATATTTTTGGTTTTCCTTTCGTCAAAAGATAAGAATTTACATTATTCAACTTATTTTCACCCTTTGGTATAAGAAAAATGAAGCGTTATTGATTTCTGTGACATTTGAATTATCGGTAATCTATTCCGGAATAGCCTACCGAAAAATATCTGGTTTTTTATTTGCTTCAGAATTCTTATTTTAAATAATACAGTGTTCTTAATTTATTTTGGCGAATTTTACCAAATATTTGAAAAACAATACACAGCAAAAATGCTAGATGTTCATACCAAACAATACATCTTGTAACTGTTAAATCAATATGATTAGATTAAAACCCACCTACGCCTGTATCCCACCAAATGTGAATGCAGCCTCTCAACTGTGTATCCATTCTATGCAAGCTATATACCTGCCACAGCCATTTCTACACTGCTGTTCGAATACCTTTTTTTCGCTACTTAGTTCTTTACGACTCGGTACCTCCCGTCTCTGGATTTCGCCTTTCGAATGCACCACGCATGGGAGCCAGTGTGCGTGGATTGTTTTTTTTTTTTTTTTGCCGGATCATTTTGCTAATGGCTCTCATTTTTCTCTTCTCAAGGGTTTACGAGAGTGAGAAAAATACTTGGCAAAAGTTCAAGTAAAATTTGCATTTTTACACAGTATACAAATACGGATAATTTGCTTCAGGATTGCCAGCTGTGGTAAAACAGCGTTTCTCTTGCAGTGAACTGAAAAGGATAACTTTTTACGTACCGCTGGGCATTTACACTTCAACTTTATTCTGGCAATAAAAGCCCATTTTCTGGATAACTATATAAGGAAGAAACATCAACTTTGTGTTACGGGCGAGTCGCATGTCAGGCAACATTTTTATTTGCACAGTGAGGATAGACTCCAAGCGTCCACTGATAATGACATAATGGTAAGTTTACTGTTGCTTACATTCGTTATAATTACCCGCTAGATGCAAGAAACAAATGGATCAACTTGTTAAGACGGAAGCAGTCGTTTAAATCCCATGTTTTTAATTACCTGGGGGGGGGGGGGGAGCATCTCAAGAATTTCGCAGCGGATCAAAAAATTCGTTCGGAGAACAAATGTAGTGGCAAGACCCACACACTTTCTGATCGTTTGCACATTTTTCCCGCTACCACATTCTATTTCAACGAATCACAGCCCCTATAATTGATAGAATCCCAGCACTGATCCGAAAAACGCCCTCGCATCACAGCCCCTATAATTGATAGAATCCCAGCACTGATCCGAAAAACGCCCTCGCATCACAGCCCCTATAATTGATAGAATCCCAGCACTGATCCGAAAAACGCAGTCGCATCACAGCCCCTATAATTGATAGAATCCCAGCACTGATCCGAAAAACGCCCTCGCATCACAGCCCCTATAATTGATAGAATCCCAGCACTGATCCGAAAAACGCCCTCGCATCACAGCCCCTATAATTGATAGAATCCCAGCACTGATCCAAAAAACGCCCTCGCACCCCGTAGCAATGGCAGCCCTGGTGCTAACAGATCGCAAGGGGGCAGGGGATGGAGGGGGGGGGGGGTTACGGATCAGCCCAAACGCCAGTGTGGTTTTATTTCAAGATTTTGTACACAAATATATTCTCTTATAATTTTTTTGCACTCCTCTTCGATGTTTTCTGTGTCGCAGTTACGCTGCTATGGTAATGTCAAGTGCGCACTTTCTGCAGTGCGTAGCGTGACGTTTTCGGTACTGGAAGAGCAGGTATACAGCTGTGTGTATGTCCTCGTATCTACTCTACAAAAATACTACTAATTGCTTTGTACCCGAACTGGAAATAATGTATCTGTTCTTACATTCACTCCAAAAATGGCATTCATGAAATAAAACAAGTCTAACCATAGCCCGAAGTTGCCCTTTTGAGGTGTTAAAAACAACCAGTTATGAAGCAGAAACAATATTGAGGTGAATCGAATAACCGATTATACTGCGATCGGGTTATCGGGACTGACACGCGCGTGAACAACTGATTGTGAAGTTGCACAGCCAATCAAATCAAACAATTCGTGCCGCAATTATTGGTAGTGACAGGTGTTTTGTTTTCTCCGGGCTAACACTCATTAATCTGTGCCGCCTTGAAAGATTTCATGATGTCTTTTTAATAGCCTTGAAAGGTAGTGGCTATTTTTATCACAGTGCACCTGGTTATTTCACTCAGTGAGTAAATTTAGCAAAATGCATATACTGACATACATAATGCGTACTGCATGCACTCCCGTATAAAGGAATAATACGTCAATTTTACGTTCTCTAACTGCGTATAAAACTGCGCTTACCAGGCTCATACAAAGTCATGCAGATCAGCCAAAGTGACACTGACGAAAGTTTTGCGACGAAACCGCGTTTTTGCTTGACGTCACGGAAGTTGCTATGCAACACACAGATGACGACATAATACTGTCAAGCATCCACGAGGGGGAACTACTGTGTGTATGTGTAGTTGTGTTGACAGCGATAGACCATGGGGCTGGTGTGCTTTGTATTGGATTCCTGCACTTGTGCAAGACCAATGAACTGACTTAGCTGAGTCCACTACAGCAACTGGGTATTTCCCCTTATCATTATTTCACACAAGAACAAAGTGCCCCATTTGTGTCCTCTGGACTCGCCTATTTCGTTATATATTAGCAAACAATATTTCTGTTTTAAATGCTTAAAATCGCGAAGCCTGAAACCAGAACGGATGCGATCGGGATCGATGCGCACTGTGCGTGACATAACCGCCGTGAAAAACAGACCATCAAATGATGATAAAACAGAAGCAGGGTTTTAAAATGGGGTATAGAAGCAAAGGTGGAGACACTACGTGATGCAGACTTGGCATATATTTGTGCCAAACCGACGTAAGCTTTTCCAGATACCGAAGAGTATAAGACTTGGTGAGGATCTTTACAAAGGAATAACGACTCGTTCTCATTTTTTTTGTCCATTTCTTGAGAAGGATTCACACAGGACTGCTATCGGGGGAACCGCTCACGAGTTAATCAACACTGGTCCATTTGTATGTGAGATATGGTGTGCGATACGGCATGAGAAACACAACATTCCCTGACATTACCCAGCGAATCCACACGTCTAAACAACGCATTCCTCGCTTATCCCCAAGGTCGCTCATTTGTCCGGGGACCAGCAAATGGCTTCAGTTTGATTAAACTTTTTACCTTCAATCTCTTCAAACAAAGATTTCACTGTAGTGATTAAATGCCCTCACCAGCTAGCCCGTTGTTTTCTCACCGAACCAGTTAATTGGTCATTGATAGCAATTACAGAACACAGCTAATCGAATGAATCACCTCTCCACTTAAGTAAACTTCTGAACTGTTGATAGCGATTGCGCACGCAAGCATAACCCTTTCGGTATGGTACACTTCTAGCCATCTCGTAAAAACAAAGCTTTTAAATGGATATCCAAAAGGTTGCCGAAGCCTTGGCCTTACCTGAAGAAGCCGAATGTCGGAATTAGCGAATGTAGTATCGCATCCAGTTGCTCTTTATTTTCACACCTAATGCACTTTCTCATACATGGGAACGGGGGTCGAAAAAAAAGCCGGACAATTTTTTCTTCAGTTTTCCAAGGGAGCCGGGGGGTTGGGGGGTAAAAAAACCAAAACCATTTCTCAACGGAATTACACTGATCTCAAAAGTGGTCCATTTGGCAAAAAAAAAAAGCCGGAAAAGCAGTATGTTTCTATGATGGGGATGAGCATCTAATATATCTCCATTTCCTCGCCCACCTCCACCCCACACCTAACTGGAACGTGTCTAAGAGCACAGTCAGCAGCATGAGTCATGCAGTCGGTCCGGCCGCTGTCTGGCATGCCCGCACCACCTGACGTTTCGCCAGCCAATGACTGACAGTGACTGGGTTGTCATTCTCGGCGGGTCACCTGATCTACGTCACGTGACTCCGCTTTAGCTGTTAATAAGGACGACCACCACAATCCCAACCGAGAACAGCATCAAAGCTGACGCATCAAATAACGCAGGGAAACCAGACCGCAGTGAAGCAAAGCATGCAGAATTCTCAGCGGCAACCGGATTTTTTTTTTCTTTGGTGGAAAACAAACTAGCAGACATTCCACGCAATCAGTGGAGCTATAAGCACCGACTTGAAGCTAGGAGCGTTAAGACGGATGACTGGCGGGAGATGAGCTAGTGAAGAGATGAGTAAAAAACTATGTACAGTAAAAACCCACCATGCGGGGGCACCTCTCAGCAAGTAACAGTCCTCAAATAAAGGGACCTATATTCCCGTCGCATCCTTTATAATTTCCTAAAAATTAATGCCCTTCAAACAGGGAATAACTGCGAATATGAGATTTGTTTTCTTGTGTAAACATCGCTATCACTTCGCGGATTCACAGCGCTAAGACAAAATACAAGCATTAATCAACTCACTATCAATTACCTGGTCTCTGATGTTTTATGTTTATTATTTTGTTATATTTTTTATGTCTTCTTTGGAGTGCTTCGACGATTTCAGGCAGTTGTAAAACTTTCTTTTTACTTAACTACTTGCGCAACAAGAGATTTGTTGTAAAAGGGGCCTTATCGATATCTTATGTCACAAAAAAGTCGAAGCATTAAGATTGTGCATGGCTGAGGGATATCACAACTGCTTGCATTTATCGCGAATGCACAGTGTAAAATCCATAGT
This sequence comes from Protula sp. h YS-2021, assembly GCA_949752745.1. Taxonomy (NCBI): domain Eukaryota; kingdom Metazoa; phylum Annelida; class Polychaeta; order Sabellida; family Serpulidae; genus Protula; species Protula sp. h YS-2021. The sequence continues at coordinate 25,887,402 of OX457028.1, forward strand.
GTAACGGAACACGGTTTTGACTAACATGGCCGGACTCTTGCCGTCAAAAGCATTGGATCTCTGGTATGACAGCACGCAGTCTGATTCATGCGCCCCCTAGAAAGCGATCGAATTCACGGGGTCACTGGGACACATGGTGTCACTAAGACACGATCGGACTCACAGTATCATTGGAAAACAATTGGACACATGCCGTGACCGGGGCACGATCTGAGTCATGGTGTCACTGGGACACGATTGAACTTATGATGCCACTGGAACACGATCGGATTGACAGAGTCACCTCGACACGATTGGAATCGTGGGGTCACCATGACACGATCGGATTCAAAGCGTCAGAGACACGATCGAACTCATAATGTCACTGAGACAAGAGTGGACTCATACTGTCATTGGAACACACTCGAACTCATGGCATCACTGGGGCACGATGTGACTCAGAACAAATATTTCTTGCGAGCGTTCTCTCAGAAACAAGTAATCACAGCCCCAACCAGAATTGGGTATTAAAAGGCATCCTTCAGCTAAACAGCTGCTAATTTTTGTATCACTATGAGTACAAGAAATTGCGGGTGAAAATCCAAGGTGGCGGCCAGTGTGACCTTGAAATTTGGTGAAGGTCAAGAAAAAATGATAGGAAACGGATTATCAGGACGGAAGTGATAGACAGAGGGACAGACAAACGGGCGGACAACACCCAAACCTAGAGCCCCCTCCGGGGCCTAAAGCCCAGGTTGAGGCCTAAATAACTATAAGCGGTCAATCTTAAATGACTGTAAAAATATTGTTTTTAACGGATTTAACTCTTGTATTGGTATTGGTAGTTATTTTCGTTATTATGACTACATATTTATTTGTGATTAATTTATCCTGTGAGATAAGTAACTATGAACAGTCTGACGCAGTTCAGTACTGAGGTGTATGACAAACTTTGTTAAGTCCGTGTTTGTAGTCATCCTTAACAATATCGGTGGCCCAAGATTTTATGATCCTTGTGTATCTGGTAATCGATAACTCTTAACTTTAACTGCTCGAACACTGTTTTCGGTTCAGAACGGATTCGAGTTATCGATACCCTGTGGTATTTGAAACCATTCCGAAATCTCTGTTATGTTCACTTTACCTTTTTTTTGTCAAACTTATTCAATTTTGATGTATCGATAACAGTTTCTTTTTCCAACGTCTCTGAGTAGACATTCTATCGACCTGGTCAAAATAAAACGGGAAATCGTTGGCGAAAATGGGAACTTCGTTTCAAAACAGTCAAAACAAAGAAAGCAGTAAGGGGAAAGAGTTAGGAAACAGTGTGCGAGGCCGCCAAGTAAGTGTCTGTGTTCGGACTTTTTTTTTTTTACAGCTATGCAAAGCTTCCTAAGGTCATCATAATTAATAAACTGATGTATAGGCATACACATCTACGCCGGCTTACCTGGACTTGAATGATTTGTTTATAGAGGCAAAGAATGTAAATATCTTGCATAACTTAAAACAAATATACATACAAAGAAGACGTACACATGCTAGACCTAATCCAGTGTTGCCAGTGCCTTTTGACCCAAAGGCCGTAGGAAAATTATCAAAAAGCCGTAGGTTTTTAATAATTGTTTTTGCCAAACTTTACGTATTTTTTTACTTTTTTTACTTTTTCTTCATGTTCCTGTTATTGCTTTTTGGTGTTATTTTAACAACAAAGGAAAATTTGTCAATTTTAGAATTATAATCCAGCCAAAACAAATATATAAGCATACTCACAGTGGGGACTCCAATAGTCTTACCAATTTTCACTTCATCTGCCATGAAAGCATCTTCAGCATAACATGTGATGACAATAATAAATGAAATATTAGTATTAAAAAGTGTAATGAAACAACTTTGTTTAAATCATTTCAAAACAAAAGCTCGATCTATAATACATATATATATATATATATATATATAGATAGATACACATATATATATATATATCTTTATATATATATATTTATATACATATATATATATATGTTACAGTCAATGTTGGAAACCCGCCATTTCGCGAAATGGCAAACCGTGTTGGGTAAATTCGCGTAATGCCTAAAATCTTTTGCCGTTTCACGAAATAACCTAAAAGTTAAGTTATTTCACGAAATTACCTAAAAATCTTACATTTTATTTCACAAATTGGCAAACCAAGATCAGGCAAAATTGTGAAATAAGCTTTTTTTGCTCGAAATTACTTACAATCGTGACAAATATTGTGTATTTTATCTTTTATAATTGCAATAAGATTACTTCAGTTTTCAAATACAATTAATACATCATAGTTGGTTTGTTCCTTTAATTAATACATCACAGTTGATTGCAACTGATCACAAGCTTTTAACGCGATCATATTAATTGTGATTCATGGTAACGCACACAAGTGTTAGTGTTCCTTTTTGATTGATTTAATTGCAATTAGGATAAATTTCAGAACAACACACTGAACTAGGTTAAGATGATGTACTCAGGAACTAGTCGTCGATTTGCCGTTAGCCTACTCTGAAAAAAGAACATCCTATAACGTCTGCTTTTACCTACTCGGGAATTAAGCGGTTTTCATGGATTGATCATAATAAGGAAACTTGCTCCATATTGGCCCTCCAGAGAAGATATATTTTGATATAACTTTTACCTGAAATCGCGACGTTTTTATCAAATTCCTAAAAATGGGAGAATCAAATGAAGATAAATACAAACAGGAGCTGTACAAAGTATTTGAAAAGCACAAATCGGTCTTTATGCCAAAAGACCAATATTACTCGACTATGGAGGAATTAAAAGCATGCGCCTTGAATACCGGCACAAAAAGCAGGCGTGAATATTATATTCTCAACAAGTATGAAATTATTATTATTAACACAAATTTTGGTCATTATGACTCGGATAATATTTGAAAATTTCAATGTTTATTAAAATAGAATTGGAGTATAACGTTACTGGGATACCACAGCTTTAATATTACTGTTAACCGAAATTCTGCATTTTTGTTCATGTTTTTGTCTCAAATGTACGCTAAAGCTTAAAAGATTTTCCTTTTTTGAATTTTCAGATACGAAATTCTGCAATGCGGTGATGTTGATATTCATATTGTTCATCGTGTGGTGTGAAACATTCTCGTAGGATTTATTGTATTACCCGTTTTTTATCAATAAACAATCCAAACTAATGTTTTTTTCTGATTCCTGTGATATTCTCTTGCTATAGATAATAGTTTGCCATTTCACGTAATGGCAAACCGAAAATTTAGGTAATTTCGTGAAATAACCTAACTTTTAGGTTATTTCGTGAAACGGCAAAAGATTTTAGGCATTACGCGAATTTACCCAACACGATTTGCCATTTCGTGAAATGGCGGGTTTCCAACATTGACTGTAACATATATATATTTATATATGCATATACAAATTTATATCTAAAACACGAATTACCTATTTTGGCATTCTAAAGGCTGATTAGCATCAGAAGCTTACATGACAGATGAAGCGATTATGGAATATAAAGAAGAGAAACGACAAAAGGGCAAATTATATACGGATGTTGAATGGCATGATACAAAAATTAGAAACTAGATTTGAAAATCAAATTATTTAATCAATTGAAAGATCTTTAATACCCAATTTATGTCGACTAAAAGCAAAAAGCCGTAGGAAGCCGTAGTTTTGTGTCAAAGCCGTAGGAAAGCCGTAGGATTTTGGGATGTCTCGAAAAAAGCCGTATCTACGGCCGAAGCCGTAGGATTTGGCAACCCTGCTAATCTGCCCACAGATTTATCCGGAAATCGATATTGATCCGCATCGATATCGACGACGAACCCTACCCATGCAAAAACCATGAGCCCAACGGGTTACGTTCACTCGTCCTGCCTTTCTCTGAAGCGTACTGCTGTCATTGGAGAGTATACATTCGACCTTTCGATTTTCCTATACATTTTCCTGTGCAGCGGATTTTTCTAACCACGTGTTGCATGTTACAGTATCAATGTTCCAGCCATGACAGGGAATATTTGCCACCCGGAATAAGGGATTACCAAGCTGTTGTTTCTACATATATCTGAAAGAAAGACCCTTACTTACAACAGTTATGTTTTACACCCTTTTTTTATTCCGTTCCATTTTGAAAGCAGTTTCACGATCCATATCTGACAAGTGTGGACCGTATTATATTCGGTAAATGCAAGCATGAATCCCTCTCGAAGACGCATCGGGAGTGACACTGGCTACCTATTGCTGACAGAATCGAATATAAAGGGTTGGTTTTGGTTTAAAAATCGGCAGTTAATTGTTAAACTTATTAATATGTATTTTAGAAATGTTACGCGCTTAGACATATCTTTACAAGTGAAATACAAATAACACTAATAATAATAATAAAGTACTCCACAGCCCAAACTCACCATTATCGAAGCAGATGTTGCCGAGAGCCCTACACGCCTGAATTGTCACGGGTATGTGGTCTTGATTCATCAGCCGTAACAGAGGCGGGATCACGCCTGCTTCCACACACACAGCCCTCGCCTCCTCTGTACGAACATACCACAAATTTAGCAAGCAGCCAAAAAAAAAAAAAAAATTGCACGAAATTAAACAAAGAAAACTTGAACGACTTCGGCTTTTTATTATTTTTTTTTTTTTTGGGTGGGGAGGCAGGATATTTATACAACCAACTAAATTTTAAAATTAAAAAAACTAGGCCCGATGTCGTCGCTGTATAACGTTGTATAACTTCGAGAAAACGGGGAGGACTCATTCAAGGTGTAACAATTTCTTGACCAAGTGACTTTAAACTTAGCCGAGTCGCCATCTAGATGTTATGTATTAGAACACTTGCCTTCGAATAATTTTTAATTCATTAATAATGAAATGGATTCAATTTAAAAGAAAAGAAACAAAAATAGATCTAATTTAAAATGAAATAAATTTAATAAAATACATTATTCACGAGAACCTATTCCTCAAAGAAAATTTTTTTGCCAGTTCGAAACCTTTGCTACTTCTTCTTCCTTTTTTTTTTTTTTTTTGCTTCTCGTTTTTTTATCAGAAAAATGAAAACAAAGGCGAAAACAAAAAGAACATACACAACTTCAGATCAAGTGCTACATATGTGCGAAATTTGGGAGTTCTAGGACCAGTACGGGAAGAGGAAGCAGTAAAAACAAAATGGCAGCCCAATGAAGAGAAACAGACAGGTCGGAAACATTGGTCCTGTACAAGTCCAATATATTCTTTGCAAGTCTTTGAACCGTAGGAAGCAAGCTACCCTGTTTGGCTATTTCTGCCAGCAGTCTTGCGCTGCCCTCGTGTATATCATCAGTGTGGGCAGTGAGACCACTCAACAGGCTCTTCACAACATCGCACTCCAGCAGTCTCTTGCCCGCAAGTTCAGGATTGTCTGCTTAAAAAAATTTAAAAAAAAAAAAAAAGAACAATATATGCCTCCCCGAGTTGGGGACATATAATTAACAGAAATCATAGGTAACGGCGTCGTTTAGGGGTCCCATCCATTTTTGCAGCCACATTATCTTTTCAGCAAACTAACCCTCATCTGTAACCTGTTCCAACAGTCGAACGTAATCCACAATACATACCACGATTCCCAATAATTAAAATTGAGTTGTAGTTGCTAAGGTGGCTACAAAAAATAGCTGCCCCCTCAAACGGCACCTTTATCATATTTTAAGTACTTAATCAATGCAGATAACACTTTATCTGCTTATATTTTTCCCCTTTCGTTGTTAAGTAATGAGTGAACAAATATATGAAAACACTCACACACATTTGTTCACTACAAATCTAACATGTTCTGCTTTTGAAATATTTTGGAAAGCTAGATCGGACCGACTGTGAAGTACGAAATCTCAATTCTTCAGCTATCACTGAAGTTGATAGTATAATACACATGTCCGTCGCTGAGAAGCCACGAGAGCATTTTGGTAACTTTTTTCACACTTTTTCATTTTTATAATTTTTGGTACAGTATATCCAAGCTGGACTTCCCTGAGGCAGGAACGCTGCCGGTAGCGAAATCAGTCTTGTTATTTTTTTTTTTTTTTTACTTTCTTTTAAATTTGCTGTGGAAACTTTTCGTTTTATTCTGACCTTCGTTCTCCAGAAAATCGGTCACGTCTTTTAGCAGCTTGACTTTCTCCTCTTTCCCCTGTTGGTCATCCAGTTGCAACTTGGATAAACGGTTGAACAATACTTCTGGAATAATAAAAATGTCTAAATTAGTTTCATCGTTCTTTGTCTGTGGACATTGAGGACAGTACAAACCGATCATTTTTTTTTTAATTTAGATTTAGTACTTGGGGGAGTTGGAGCGAATGGTTACAGTAGATCGAAAGTGGTGAAATTAAAAACAACACCTTCCGTGGCTTAAAACAATTTTATTTAACAAGTATCACAAAAGGGTTGGCAAAGGTGCATCTGACTTACTAAGTTTACTGAGAAGCTAACATTTTGTTGTCACCACTTATGACATACTCTAACCAGTTCTATCTCCTCTCACTCGTAGACCTCATGGACAGCATTGCTATGAAAAATAATAGGTCTGGATCCCTGGGACGAATAGCTCCAAGAAGCAGCTCGCTAATGAGGTTTGCCGTCCTGCTTCAAACTACCCACAACTCCCAATTGACATCTGCTATAGACCCTTAAAGTACAACGGCAATGATATACAACTTCTGTGTTGTGCTTTCTTCTTTAAAAAAAAAAAAAGAATACGGAAATAAACACAGATCTCCCGCAATAATTGACATATGTTTACATGCAGGGAGTACGGTTTATTACGTGAAAAAGTGGCAGTAAATTTTGTAAAAATTCACCCAAAAACTTCTGAATTGATATTACAAAAAGATAGAAGAAATTAAAGGTTAAATATTTTGGGTATACTGTATAATATATATACGGCCTTTTAAAGGAAGAACTGATTCGGTGCTATGGGACGGACAGCATTGTTTGTTTCGCTTAAAGCTATCCGTTTATCTGGCCAATTTTTGATAAACCGATAGGGGATGAGGAGGGGGCATGAACGAACCGAAAATACAAACACATTTTCCTGCGCGACACCTTGTATGTAGTCCCGTCGTGATACACACACACACACAAAAAAACGAATTTTCGTTCTTTTTTTTTTTATTTCATTTCTAGAAAATTTACTTGACTGAGTATAAACCCCGGTGATCTGGCTTATTTCTTCTATTTCTTACACGATTGGTTCGCGATAAGCCAAATTACACTTTGGGCGTTCCAAATAAAATGCGCAAAAATTTCATATGCAAATGCGCAAGAGTTTCATATGCAATTTTAACTGGTAAAAATGAAAGAAATGATAGTTTTCGCCAAAATGTCAAATCGTGTTTTTACAATCTGTACGAGTATGCTATTTCTTAAATTAATGTTTCAACAAATAGTTTAAAATTTCAATTTCATTTATGTTCCGCGCTTTATTCAGCACGCACATAGTGCGATCTGTCTTATCCTAACTGAACTCAGTCGAAACGCAAAAACTTTTCCGCAAAAGTCTAAGTACGAATCCGCTTACAGCTTTAAGTTTCAATTTCTTGTATGGTCCGAGTATGGACTGTTTTTGCCATGTTTCTTTTATATTTTTCTATCATTCTTTTCATTTTTTACCCGTTTCCCTCGCAGTCGAAATTCATAATTCTTGCGTATTATATTCGAAACACAGTAATATTTATCTTATCAAAGCGAGGTTTTTCCTAGCTCCAAGTCAGCTCTTCATTATTTATACTTGGTATATTTGCGCCGAAACTGAGTAGCGGAGGGCTTCTTGGAGCTAGTTTTTTCCCACTCGAAACACCCAGTGTGAAAGGATATTTTACCTTTTCTGTGTAAAATATTAAAACACAAACAAAACCTCTATACTAATACACAGCCTTTCGTACGAACATACCCATTTTACTCTGAGCTGCAATTAGTGTAATTTATTATCAGCAAAGTCGGCACTGCATCATCGAGCATACAAGGGCTTCCCCAAAATTTATTCCTCGATCCATTGGGTGAGTTAATTTTATCATCATATTGACGAAACAGAATTATCCGCGGGAGACTCCGAGACGGCGCTGTTATAAAACTGCTGACCTCTGACGATATCTATTTGTTATACGTTGTTATATAACAGCTGCCCTCTGAGGAGATCTATCTGTTATGCATAAACATAGAGTGGATGGATATTTCTATATATCTAACCGTACTGCGCATCCCTCAGTGTTGAGTATTCTCGCATATCGGTGAAAAAGGTGCATCTGAGTGTCCAAGTCACTAAAATCTATATTTTAGTGGTCTTTTTAAATAGCGGCTCCTCTTTTTTTAGGAGTACTAGTATGCGAGGAATCCACAGTGGGTCTGCGGAGTGAAAAGGTGTTATGCACAACAGACCGAACCGCCGTAGAGGTTGGCTGTTAAACAACAACGATTGGTTGTGCATAAACAAAGAGCGGATGGGTATTTTAAAAAGAATTTCCGCTCTTTTATGGGTATTATTTTCAAATAATCACAGTGGGTCTGCGAAGTATCAATGTATTATACACAAAATTTTACCGCTTGATCCAGTTTTATTTCTAGTTTTAAAATAAAGTAGTCACGGGCTATTTGCACATGTGGCTGTGAGCATAATGTATATTTTAGTAACTTTTAAAAAGTTGATAACTTTTACCATGCTCAACCGATTCGAATGCAAATTTTACCGTTTCATCCAGTTTTATTTCTAGTTTTGGCATTAAGTGGTCACAGCGTATTTGCACAGGTGGCTGTGAGCACTTTGTAGGTGAGAAGAGCACGCCATTCAAAGATGTGTTCGAATGGCAAGCCCCCATTCAAACATGAGTTCGAATGTCAAGCCCATTCACAGACGTGTTCGAATTATTTTTGGAACATTTTACGTCATGGTGTTGTTCAACAACTTGTTTAGCAATTGTTCAACAAATTGTTTAACAAGTTGTTCAACAAGTTGTTTAACAAGTTCAACATGTTCAACATGTTGTTCCACATGTTGTTCAACATGTTCAACATGTTGTTCTACCTGTTGTTCAACATGTTACTCAACATGTTGTTCTACCTGTTGTTCAACATGTTACTCAACATGTTGTTCTACCTGTTGTTCAACATGTTACTCAACATGTTCAACAGGTTGTACAACATGTTCAACATGTTGTTTAACTTGTTTAACATGTTCAACATGTTCAACATGTTGTTCAACCTGTTATTCAATATGTTCAACATGTTGTTCAACCTGTTGTTCAACATTTTCAACATGTTGTTCAACATGTTGCTCAACATGTTCAGCTTGTTGTTCAACGTGTTGTCGGACATGTTCAACTGGTTTTTCAACAAGTTGTTGTGTATAAAGCTATGTTTAAAGACTTCCTCATCATTTGAAAAGTGTATGTTGAATCGAAAGGATGCATAAATGCAACAGTTGTTCGAAATCTTACCATTGGCCACAAGGTCTTAAAAGGCACTTAAAGGATGCTCACACTTCAGAAGGAGAATTGGAGATAGATATGGAAAACCCTGTAAAAACACCTTTCACTGAAACTTTAAATGAGTCTTCTATGGAAAGTCAAAGCGACAACATGACTGAAAAGAATGCACATGCTTTACAGAATGTGGTGCATTATACAACAGCGAAGAAGCTTTGTTCAAACATGTGGAGCAGTGTGGTGAGGGTGTTGATGACAGGAGATCTGAAAGTGAGTCAGAAACAGACTCTGAAAGTGAGTCAGAAATAGACTCTGTTTGGTATTATACGGTTCAAGAAGTCTACGATGATATTTCAAGAAAAGGTTTCAGAATATGAAAAACAAGGGCTTGAAGATGCGCGTGAAATCGCAAGCGATGACCTTCAACCCATTTATAAGTATGGACTAAAACAACTGTTTATGAGACTATTTAAATATACCCAACGTCTAGAACAAAACCACCATTATCAAACAATTTTAGAGGACTTTAATTACTTTGTTGATGAAAAACATTACAAAAAAGCACTAAAGACGGATATAAGAAGAAACGATGCATTCTTTGAAGAGCTACTAGATAAGGAGGAGGAAGAGGAGGAGGAGGGCAGCAGTGACGAAGAAAGTGATAAGGACAGTGAACAGAGTGAATAAATAAATATTGTAGTATTTTATTAACTTAAGCATTGTGTATTAATATATATCTTGCTTTGCAACATATGAAGTCGTAAGAGGCTAAGATCTCTGGCGCGGTGTTAATTCACCCTTAAACCATATATCATAATGAAGTATTGTATTATGTATTGTATGAGAAAAATAAAAAGTTGAAAAGCATCATATGTGTTTTTATTGAATATTACAAATATGCACAATTATGATAAAAACAATATTTCGAATACATATTATGTTAATACATGTGCCCACTCACAAGAGCTTGATATAAGTTTGCAAATGTTATCAAAAGTAGCTTCACATCAACATAGATAATGTTAATTCATTTCATAGTCTACATATTAGGCATAAAGACAATTTTATTTGAACTACATATCAAATGTACATGTCCATTTTGGTCAAAGCTAAGTTTCAAGCTCTTATCAAGCTTCAAAAACTTCGCTCCAATCTTCTGCACTGAGGGTGATGAAATCATAGCATCCACTAAGCTTGTCATGCTGTTAAAACTGTATACAGTGGTCTCGCTCAATGACTTTTTACTCAACTATCTTCTGACAGTCACTGCATTTATACACATCCATTTTCTGAAACATGAGATCTACTGACGTCATTTGCTTCTTCAGCATTTGTCAATCTTTAAATGACAACAAAATTCCCTTCTTGGTAGGATGTAACCTCCGAGATGTATGAGTCGTAATATATTCACGAATGTTAACCATCATTTTCTGTTGATATTTCGCAAATTTTATATTTATTTCTCCATTAATGGGTCTCATAACCGATAAATCATCTACACTCATTCTCTTCATGGACTTAGTAGTGGCAGCTTGACGCTCCGGTTCTCGCTTCATTTTAGGTTCTGTCTTAATTTTTCGCTTTTTACACGGCGACGTCGTAGCTGGTAACTCCTCTCTTTTCATCTTTCTAAGATGTGGTCGCCTTTGACGTGACTTCACCTTAGACTTTACCATGAGCATTGCCTTAGACTTTGTTGTAGGTATTGTCTCAGGCTTTGCTGTAAAATTTTCTGCAGGCATTGTCTTAGACTTTTCTACAGACATTGCCATGGATGGTAGCTGTTGTTTACTCTTCAGTATCTTGATACAGAATGCGTTACGTTTGAGGGCGGCTGCCTTTCATACTCTATAGGGAGATGTCACACTCGACGTTGGACACATTATGTCCTAATATGTTTAGAAATAACTTTACCGAGAAAGTCTTTAAACATAGCTTTATATACAACAACATGTTGAACATGTTGAGTAACATTTTGATGAGTTGAGCATCAGGTAGAACAACATGTTGAGAATGTTGAACATGTTGAACATGTTGAGCAACATATTGAACAGCATGTTGAGCAACATGTTGAAGAACATGTTGAACATGTTTAACAACATGATTAACATGTTGAATAACATGTTAAACAACATGTAGAACAACATGTTGAACATGTTGAACTTGTTGAACAACTTGTTAAACATTTTGTTGCACAATTGCTAAACAACTTATTGAAAAAACTTGTTGAACAACACCATAACGTAATATGTTCCAAAAATAATTCGAACACGTCTTTGAATGGAGGCTTGCCATTCGAACACATGTTTGAATGGAGGCTTGCCATTCGAACACATTTTGGAATGGCGTGCTCTTCTAACCGACAAAGTTCTTACATCCACCTGTGCAAATAGCCAGTGACCACTTTATGCCAAAACTAGAAAAAGAACTGGATCAAACGGCAAATTGTCATTCAAATTGGTTGAACATACTGAAAGTTATCTACTTTTTTAAAAGTTACTAAAATACACATTATGAGTCATCTGGCTCAAAAACCCCATGCCGGTTCGAAAACACTCTATTACGTCATTATGACGTTTCTTCCTGTTTTCGGACCGGTGTTTCTCAACTACTTCTCGAAGAGGTTGGCTGTTGAATAACAGAAACCAAATCTATGTTTCTCTGCCTTAAGCCCTCAACTGGGCAATATCTCAAGGCGAAGTTTCTGAATAAAGGGCTTAATCATTTAAAGTGATAACCTCAAATGAATCAAATACGTTGATGAAACAAATTACGCAGTACTGGACAAAAAGGAGACCAATGACCGTATCGTACAGAAAAGTGCTGTTGGAATTGCCAGCTGGAGGGAACAAAATGATATGCACTAAAAAAAAACATAAAAGAAGACAAGATCTATATTTACGTATCTGGTAACAAATAAGATATTTCAACATCTATCACAACTAAAAGATGTGATATCGAAAAAGTGAGCTCGAAAAAACTCGTTGACTTAACAGTTCAGTCTGATATGATATTGGGTAAGAATGTTAAAACATCGTTTCAAAATCAACAATAAAAATATTTTCTACGACAACTGAAAAACAGCAAAGTGCATACAGATGATATGAAGGTTTTATATACTTGAAAGCAAACGAAAGCAAATCGTAAAAATGCGCTAGAAGCCTAGACTACGAGCTTGACAAAAGCACATACATCAATACTAGAGCCAATACAGAAAAGAGCCCTGAAAGTTGCATATCCAGCCCCAGTTAACGAAGAAACACTAGTGGCATCGAATTAAAAAAATCCAACAAAGAAGAACAGAACGATAAAAAACCTGAGGATGCTCTTCAAAGGATGTTCTTTAGAGTTTTAATCACTCAACCATTCCCTAGTATATGACTAGATGACCGTAGTATTTGACCAGTATTCCATTGTTCAAAATTCAATGCAAACAATTTAATCTTTAAAAAATATTTTATGTGTTAGAAGTCAACTGTCTTTTGTCTTTACTGTTTTCTGTATATATATATTATGTCAGAATATTTGGTCTTCGTTCAGCTCATGCAATGTTTCTTATTAATTCTATTTTTGATTATTGGTTTCTGAAATCAGTGGATATTCACACAAGAATTTTTCAATCTACAAATTTGACCTATCCAAAGATCATGTCTAAGCTATTTTGCAAGACACTGAATTTTAATTTTATTATTATCTTCTTTCTGTTAAGCAGTTTTGCCTGGTATTTGAAGCAGCAAAGAGTAGTGAATAATTCAGCAATAGCGATTATTAAATGGCTCCTTATTTAATATCTTGTAAGTCTAAAAAATTCCAAAAAAGCGCGTTAGGATTGATGTTATCTCATTTTTTTCATTCTACCGCTTTAAAGTACCAAGATTCTAATTCAATTGAACAGAAATTTTGCGTTTCAATAATAGAATATTATGTACGGAGATTTTGTAAAAGTATCAGATTGACCTATTCAAAGATGGTGTAGATGACATTATAACATTGTAGATCTAAATGTCCTTACGCAAACAGTTGTTTGTGTTTGTTTTATATCTATAACTTATGATGTCTTGAAGACAAAAACTTTGAAAAGATTGTTCCAAACAACTGTTGTGAACTGAACTTGTTTATTTGTGTTATAAAATTGTGACACTCATAAACACAGCAGCAGTCTTGTTTGACAACAACTATTGCGTTATTGAGTAATTATCCAGATGTTATTCCAGAGTAAACAATGTATAACGTTAAGCACACAGGCAATAATTCAGTGAATGGTTAAAACTTTAAAGTGTAATAAATCGCATAATAAAGAAGTAAATTAACTTAACATGAAAATCACATGGACTGTTAATGCTTGGCACTAAATATTTATTCGTTGTGTAATTTATGTTGCTCTCATTAAATTCAAACAAATAAATTAAGGACCTTTTATGTTCCATTTTCAGAATTTTAGATTCCAACTAGAATATATTTAACTTCTTTATATGGTACGTAATATCGTTACATTTTATTTACCCTTTTACGCAGAGTAATTGCTTTTGATACAATGATGGATTTTTGCTAACAGAAACTATGATAAAACTTCCAGTGTAACATGAAGTTTTTTTTCAACCGCGAGACTGGATGTTAGTGTGGTTGCGACCATAAAAGGCATTCTTTGATGGTTGCGACCATGAACATGCTTTGAAAAATTAAAGTCGGGGGTATAAAGTTATTTGTTATCCTACAGATCATTATTGTGATGTCATAAGTTATCTTAAGTTTTTATTGGTAAAACATTATGCATTGTGGCAAATTTTATATATATATATATATATATATATATATATATATATATATATATATATATATATATATATATATATATATATCGGTCTTAATTCCGGGATTCTGGTTGATGGGGTCACTTTGTAATTTATTTTTAATTGGGTAATGTATCAAAGCTTATGTTTTTGGTTAGGCATTAGATTATGTTTATACTTGTATACGACTAAATATTATTGGTAATTGTTTATAACTTTCGTTATCGTCCTTTCTGTCCTATTACACTTCCCCTGCGACATTTAAAGATCTCTTTCGCAGGTTTATTAAACACCAGCAGTAAGTTTTCTTTACCCAGCAGGTTTTCTTTGACTTTGACCTTTGCTTTCATTTATGAAATTTATCTTTTCCTGCAACGAAAGTTCTTTTCGTTTTCTAAGTTCCTTATGCATTTTGACAATTTTTTGTGTCTTCGCACAGAAAGTGTCAGATAATGATTTTCTGGAAAATATTCTGATGTTTTATACACAAGTTAGGCATATAAGTGTCACAAAGATTATCCTGAGGTTGTAAAATCAAAAAGAGATTATGTGCACACATTGTCTAATTCGTCTATTGTTACAGGCTCACAGCTTGGCCTTATAACAAATCCATGTCAACTCGGAGACAAAACTACACTTTGTATTTACAAAACGTCACATGAACCTAAACTTAGGCGCTTTAATTATGCAGCAAACAGTGAGTATCCTATGTCAATTACAATTTACACTTGGGGTCTAAAAAACAAAGATGTCGTGTGTTGTTACTTTAATCATGTTTTTCATGGTATGGAATTTAAAGGTAACATCTAGTATGGGGAGGAAAATTGCCATTTTTGGATTACCAACTGGTCTTAATATCGAGGTCTTTTTCGATTTGGGAGCGGGAAAAGTTATCTTTGGTCTTAATTCCAGGATTTGTTCATTACAGAAGTTAATGAAAAAATGCATCAATTTGGCAACATTCTGGTTATATATTCCCCCTTTTTACAGTGCTATGCAACAATGTTAAGATAAACGAAAGTTACTATGTTTGCATTAGTATTGTCTATTACTATTACAATCCGAGACTTCAGTAATTTTATTACCACAAAGTTTTAGCCATTCTTTTATACCAATTTGAAACTGGTACATAGTTTTCTCAAAAAGTCATCATTATGTATTTTTTTTTCAACGATATGAACCACAGCAAAAATAAATAAAATTAAGCTAAATATATATTAATTATAATATAGGAAGACAAGATACATATCAAAATTTTACATTTATATCATAGAAGTGATGAATTATTCAAGTTTAACTATTGCAGACTTATTGACACTCTGAAGACTTTTTGCGATTTGTCAACCTCTTTCCGCTTGCACACACACACACACGCAGACACACAAACACACACACACATACACACATACATATATATATTCTATTTAATTGGAAGTATAGGTCTAATTTCTCGCTAATCTAACAACGTGGACGGGGGACGAGGGTTCAGGGTGGAGGTAGATCAATAGATCAAATAGAAAAGCTATGTTTTTGGAAAGGTTTTGAACTGGCAAAAGGTTTCTTAGAGAGGTTTCGGGAAAAAAACATTGTCTTGTCTGAAAACGAAATACTTTCGAAATGATCAGTATTTTAGTTCGTTTTTGGTACTATGTCAAACATCGAGCACATTGAAATGCTATTTCACCATAGTAGTCAGCAGTAGTAGTAAATATTGCAAGTGTATCAAGTGAACAGATCTACGCAGATAAGGTAAGATATAAAAACCTTTTAGCAATTTTTAAAAACTTCATTCGATTGTTAAGACACAGCGACAATGTTTTATTTCGGGCCAATTTAATCTTATGTGAGTCGTTTCAAAGTCAACAAAGGAAGAAAATAATAGAAGAGATCACAGAAATTTTAAAAGAAGCCAAATATGAACATGCTGTGAAAAATTAAAGTGATACCGTCATTATATTGCAGAAAACTAGAGCAGTGTGCAAGCCCACATATGCCCCACAGGCCCCCATCAGTTAAACACGGCCATCAATAGTCAATCATGAGCTGAAATTTTCCAAGTCCAGCTGGTCCATTTTCCTTGGACGAACCTGCCCTATTTACAATACCGATCTGTGTTTGTTCCCATAGAAGCTACATACCAAGTTTCATTAAAATCCTTGCAGGAGTTTTCAGTTATCGTGTTAACAAGCTCTTGATGACAGACCGACAAACCGACAGACTGACAGACACGCGGTCGATCGCATATATTCCCTGTGGGGAATAAAAAGTGAAACATTTCAGCAAAGAAACAAAACAAAAAAACATGTGATGCTTTTCAACTTTTCAAAAAAATTTTCTCAAACAATACTTCACTGTAACACATAAGAATATATGATATCTGATATACATGGTTTACGTGTGTGTTAACATATCACCAGGGACCCTCCTTAAGAATGCGAAAAGGGTTTACAGCTGAGTTAACACCCCGCCAGGGACCCTCAATTTGAATGAAAAGGGATTTACGGGTAAATTAACACCACGTCTATGATCTTAGTGACCTTAGTGATTCATTAGAATGATATGACACCAATATGACATTAGTATGACAGTGTAGCAGTAATCATTAAAAATATAAATTTAGATAAATACATCACTAAAACCTAAGTACAAATTTTAAAAAAAAAACTTAACTATAAATTTGAAAATTAAGCAAGTTTATTGGCTTTAATGGTTTATAATGTCTACAGACAAAGTCCTTGACTGCAAAATCTTCTTTTTAATCTATCTATTATGGCAAACATGCTATAATCTCGAGCTCTATGTGGTATGAAATACACACAATAAAAACCACAAGTTTTGGGAAGGAGCAGTTGCAGTGGTATTGAATCATACATGCACTCATTATTCCAAAACTTTTCTAGACGCTTATAATAGGTGCAAATCCAT
The DNA here is from genome assembly GCA_949752745.1 of Protula sp. h YS-2021. NCBI lineage: Eukaryota > Metazoa > Annelida > Polychaeta > Sabellida > Serpulidae > Protula > Protula sp. h YS-2021. The sequence goes on from OX457028.1 coordinate 25,904,577, forward strand.
AAGAGTCAAAATATTCCACAACCCAATGTTCGCCAGATTCATCATGCTTGTCTGTGTTGATGACTTAGATCCCTAGCGATTCGCGCTTATATCAATGACGTTGTCCAATTCAGCGGACTATGAACCTGACTGTGTTTTGCAAGGCATTCAAAAAGTTCATCTCTAGCCAATGTTTTTATTATGCAACTTTTCTCACCATTCATTTTATCAGAAGATTTGTAAGGAGTTCCAAAAGTGTCAAGATAAGTCTGAGAAGTTTGGATGGGACTGGTTCACTTTTGGTAATTGACACCAAAAGATGTCTTCTTTTACAAAGGATTGATATCCAGCGGGAATGGCTAAAATCTTACATTCTTTTCTGACAATAGGAAACTTGGCTGTATATCCTAGTTGCAAACCTGGACTAGCCCACACTTTGAATGGTCAAACACACATATCTCACTTCTGTAAATGCATAATTTTCATCCATTAATAACTAGGCCGCATTTCGCTACACGTAGCGAAATGGAACGAACTTGCAATGGTACAATTTATCTGGTCAAAGGCACATTTTTTAGTGTTTCGACATAATCATGAGCTTTCGAATTATTATCCTGAACGAGGAGATCGAAGTAAATAGAACGGAATTTCTTTTGGGTACAAATAATCAAGTTCAGTTTTTTAACCGTTTTCGAGATAATGGTCAACTTCCGGTTTTTAACCTTGATCATAACGGAGGAGGTCAATGTCACTGATGTACCTGTTATATAACGTCTTTTAGGCCCAAAGGGTCGAAAATAAGCTCAAAATCTCTAACCGTTTTCAAGATAATGGACAATTTTTCTCTAGCAGATTACGATATGCAAAGAGCACATGACCTTGACCTTGACCCTGAATGTCGAAATTCAGTTCGCGATGTTACTACCTATTGATACCGTACACGTGTTAAAGCAAGGATTTGAGCGCTATTTCCAGCAATTTTTCGTGATGAGTAGGGATTTGAAAAAATATTTTGACCTAATTTGACCTTGACCTTCAAGGTCAAGGTCAAAAGTTTTGCTAATTACCTTCTATGTCTTTGAGACATGTCGTCTTTCTACTGCCAACCCTGTAGGAGCAGTTTTCCGGAAACCACTTTGAGGTCAAAAATACTTTGACCTCAATTTCACCTTGACCTATTTATCTTTTTGCCTATGCAAACGGATTTCCATGCTCAGGCTATTTGGAAGATAACAATCCTGCTCAAACAAGTTCACTCTTAAGGCACCAGTAAGCATAAACTCACGACTTGGACGCATATGCAAATAACGATTATGTAAACCATTATTTCGTGGTTCAGGTATGTCGCCACTTTCAGTATTTACATGAAAGCCTGCTTTATACTTTCCATGATTGCCTAATTTCATCGCATGAGAATTCATCGATCCAGCAGTATCCTTATAGATGAGACACATTCGATCATTCAGAAATAATTCAATTTTGAGCATAACCCATTAAACAAATCACTGGTGGATGTTACGCTATTATCTACACCACAAACTGTCCTATCACACTTTACAGTTCTACATGAAGTCTACTATTCTTTAAATCTAAATATCTTTTTGTACTAGCAGGAATATAAAATTCTACTGGCAGTGAGTTGTTGGAAGTCTACACCATGACTTTTTTCCACAGCAGTTTCCGTTCGGGGTATGTGAAAACATTACAGTGCAGAAACACTACATTCACAAGAGTGATCATGGATAATTGACATTTTTTCTATTTCCAAAATATATCTTTTGATGTTGCTCCTTTCATTTTCTTTCGCCTTTTAACAACTTTTGTTCGTGTACTGCGTTTATCAATAGCACCAACAACGCCTTGAGCTACACGACCAGTCATGTCTTTAACCAAATTCTTTGCAGCCTTTTTAAAATATGATGCAATAATTTTAGCTCCTGCCTTAATGAGTGGAATAGCTTTACGAGTCAATGTCCCCAAGAGTGAACCAATGCCAACCGTGTCTCTATGCTTTCATAATGCATTCATAATACTTTTTGTCGAAAATGAAGCTTACAAATCACCTTTCCAGTTTGAAATGAAACATTATGACCTGTGTTATCCTTAATATTGATTTCTATCATGTCAAATTTTGATGTGTTAACAGATACGTAATCAATACCTTCGTAAATTTTTATAATAATACCACCATCATTAGCTTTAATCGAAAGAGGACGTAGTAAAGGAAATAATAATCTCCAACTGCTTGCAAATGCTTCAATACACATAAAGTGTATAAAATCCCTGTTTCACATCTGCTTGATGTTCAGCAGAACCAGATTGTCCGACCATTGATCTGCAATGAATCCTAAAATCTCAGCTAATCCAGTAGAAAAACAGTATTTAATCATTTCTTAAGTAACAGAAACTCTTCGTAAAATTTTATCATACTTTAACCGAACAGAGTGTGTATCAATAACTCTTTCTAATGCTTCATTTATTGCAGTACATATTTCAGGAATGGATCTGTAGTAACCATATGGAATGGCAACTTCATAAAACCTATCATCTAATGAAGACCGATAATGAATGTAATAGGCCAACCCTTGCTCATTGTCGTCAATGTGTGTGGGTATTGAATTTCAGCAAACCCACTTCTTATTTTCATTTCAAATATAATGTATTAGACAAACGAATTTGATAATTAGAGGCTTTATTGGTAGGATAATAGTTCATACCAGCATTAATCCATGATCACTGAATCGTGTATGCGCGTTGGTGGACTGGGTGCGTATATGCATTACTTCGTGCATTTCGAGGGCTATTCCAATGGCGTTTAATATTGTTCATATTGTTGCTGCGTATTACTTTTCCCTGACAAAAAGCACTTACACATCATATTTTTACAGGAATCTCAGTTGTAGTTTCATTTCCTTGACAACAATATATCTTTTTAAACCATGTTAAAAGTTTTCCTTTGTTGACGCTGTTTCATTTCTTATGTAATATCTTCAAGAATTGTCTTTTTGCCAAAAACCGTTTTTAGAATATTAGCATTTCCTGAATAAACTGCTTCCAACATCGTGGTGGTACTTGTCGTTCTTTTCTTCTTGTAGTAACCAATGCTTCTTTCATTTAATTAATAATGTTTAAATTTCAATTACATCTCCAGTTTTTGCAGAAGTTCATTCATTCTTATCTGTCCAGCTCGTACCATATTTCTTAAGGTCTGCCAGAAGTTGTGTAACTTTCACATCATATATAGGTTAAAAATATCTTAGAAATGTAAACTGTTGCAACTTTTCCGACTTTTCTGCAACTGCAACAACTTCTGTTGTTGTGATTAAATTGACGGGAGAGAAGTTGAGACATTACTGCTGCAGTTTCACGATTTCGTTTCTTTTTTTTTAAATTTATTCACATTAGCTTTAATACCATCATTTGAAGATCGACTTGATAATAATTTTTTTATATTCTGATTCAGAAATAAGAACCATTTTCAATACATGCTTCATTTTTGTAATAACAATTGCGCTAATAATGGAAGCATGATTCCTGGACGATTCCTTTCTTTGATGAAACAAATTGTGCACAATAAAAATAATGCTAAGATTTTTATTGCTGCTTCCAACACTAAACAATATGTGCATATTTCATTACTGTGGCATTTGTCGATGAGATCATCAATATTGAGTAAGTTATTCTGTTTGGGATCGAAACGCTTTTCAATATCCTCTGGAATGCCTTGATGAAATGTTACTCCTTTCATTTCTTTGCGCAAGAGCCGATCCGCAGCACAGAGCCATAAAATATTTTTAGGAAATGATTGAATGACTTTTTGTTCAATGAGCGCTTTCAAGTTTTCCTACTGCCTGTTGGTCCAGAAACCAGAAGTGTAAACGGATGTTCCATACCGCTTGAATACCAGAATATCAGATTCCTTTACGCAACTATTAAAGTTCTTTGGCCAGCCTTACCAGTTGACGAATAATTCTTTCATACTTCGTCTTTTTCGTGTCTTCAAAACATTTTCAATTTTGTGTACGGATTGAATGTCTTGTAATTCTTCTTCATATAAATGACCATCAATATCTTCGTCTAAGAAGTCTTTGACACGACATCAGTGTATTCCTCGCTTCTTACAACGATGTGGGAAAATAAGTATTTCTTGTGTATATTTTATATAGTAATCCCTTTAAAATACATATTTCATGTTTGAAATTAGAACATATTGACCAATGTTAAACTTGAAGGGTTTTGGCTTTTTCATTGATTTCAAATTCAACTTATGTTTATACATATCTTTCCACACTTATATTCAATCGTTTACGTAATGTTTACCGGTGCATAATCATGGGATCCATGAGGTCTATGATTATAATTATAGACTAAGTCTTGTAAAATATCGGTATACCGATACATTTGTCGATGTGGAAAATAGCGATGCATCATTCCTTTGAGAGCACTTATGACTTTTTCAGCAACGTTGGCTCTCGTCTCATTCTCGGCAGTATATGCATGAATGCCTTCTTCCTTTAGAAATTGCTTCACGAATCTGTTCTTAAATTCTATCCCATTATCTGACCTCAGTGTTCTAGGTCTTCTTGTTGTTTCTTGAAACGTCTTTTTGAAGGATTGAATGACACTCGTATGAGTTTTGTTTGGGAGATGTTGTACCCACTAGTGTTTGGACAAAACATCTATGACCATTAGTGATTGCCTTCATTATGTACTGCTACATTGGTACATCTGCCAAGTCCACACCCCACATATCATAAATACCACAGGTAAATATGCGTGTTCTTTCAAATTTGTAGTTCGCTGGCTGAAGTAAAGTAAAGGCATGTTGATCTTGCAACCAATTTTTCACTTTGGAATATGTCACAAGATGTTTGTTTTGTTTCAGTGTTTTGTACAATTTATTTAAAGTAAGTATTGGTTAAGTAGTCTTTCCACATTGTCATCTTAACTCGACTATTCACATAATAAAAGTTTTATTGATATACAAATATGAATAACTTAGCCATTTACAATTCATAGAAAACAGTTAAAAGATTATATTGTGCACTATAACTCATACATATAAACTTAAATGTTCTTCAAGTTTAATTCGTTCTTGAGTTCTTTAGATTACACTTTAATGTATACCTCTGATTAAACATGCATAGCTGGCTTTTTTAACAACTTTCCCATTACATTCTTTCCAGGATGTGATGCAGATGATAATTGGATAATTGTTTGACACCACCTCCCAACCATTTGTCACAAGTTGCTTCAGCTAAGGTCTTTTCTTTACATTCTTTCAACTTTTTACGAAATAACGCATATTAATTTAATTTTACATACAAACGTCATTCATTTTGCTCAACTTGACTGTGTGCCATAAGGAACATAGCTTTATTACTTTAGCCATGCGTTTCGCTTCATATCCATTTCTACATGAAACAATATTTAAATCAATATCTTGACATTTATAAAAAACTGCTTTCTCATATTGATATAAAGCTTGACTTAGGTTGAAGGTATATCCATACTTTTTGAGTTTTGTTGGAAACATGTGTGGAAGAACATCCTTGTAACCACCAAATAATAAAACATGCTGTCTGGTCGCGTTTTTTGTAGCAAGTCAGATCCATTTTCAGGTTTGAAAATTTCCCGTTATTCATATCCAACAAGACTTATTGGTCTGCTTCTATCGACTGGAACTGCGTAAGACTTGTTTCGTTTCTTTTCTGATATATTTTAATTTTTCTGTGCTGTAATGACAGTATCGTTTGATTTTTTCAAGGCATGTTCATACATTGCTTATATATTACAGTGAAGCATTATTTGAGGAAAAAATTAAAAGTTGAAAAGTAGCATATGTGTTTTTGTTTTGCTTCTTTGCTAAAATGTTTCACTTTTTTCTGTAATATAATTACGGTATCACTTGAATTTTTCTTTTAAAATTTCTGAAACCTCTTCTATTATTTTCTTCCTTTGTTGACAACTCACATAAGATTAAATTGACCAGAAAGAAAACATTGTCGCTGTGTGTTCAATGTTCAAATGACTAAGTTTTTAAAAAATTGTTAAAAGGATTTTATATCTTATCTTATCTGCTTAGAATTTTTCACTTGATACACTTGCAATTTTTTCTTCTTCTGCTGACTACTTTGGTGAAAAAAATAACTGAAATCGGTCCAGCAGTTTTGATGTTATGTCTGGTTGAAGTAATCACGTCTGATTTGTATATTAATGAAATATACTCAGAATGGTCTGAAGCAAAAAAATATACTAAATCTGTAATTCACATTCTGTAATTGAGCTACAGCCGCAGCGCTACGGTCCCTTTCTCCATATACAGCTTACAGCGATGGATGTGAAAATAAACACGTTTCTTAATGATAAATTTTGCAAGAAATATCGGCTTCTAAAGAAACCTTGGTCCTTTTTTCAGGACCACCAACTCGTATAAAATAAGCGAATTACATGTATGAATTATAAAAATGTAATGCCAAGGACAAAACAGAATTTTTTCAGTTAAGATCTAGAAAGTTCAAGAGTCAAAAAATGAAAAATGCTCAGTATGGTCTGAAGTGAAAAAATGTACTGAAATTAGAAAGTCACGCCTGCTGTTGATGTGTGTCAATGGTCAAAAGATGAAAAATGTTAAGAACGGTCTGAAACGAAAAAAAAATATAATAAAATTAGTAATTCACGCCTGGGGAAGGGGGGGTTGGGGTCAAGGGTCAAAAATGAAAAATGATCAGAATGGTCTGACACGGAAAAATATACTAAAATTAGAAATTGAGTCTGAGATTAAAGGTCAAAAAGTGAAAAATGCCCAGAATGGTCTGAAACGGAAATATATATTAAAATGAGGAATTCACGCCGATATGGGGGGGGGGGGGGGGGTGGTCCAAAAATAAAAATTTCACATGGAACTTCTAGACCGTCTAGAAATCTCACATGACTTCTAGATGAAGCAATGGGAAATTAGTCTTCTAGATGGTCAGCCCAGAAGACCATGGAATTTCTGGACGGACCGTCCGAAAGTCCCTAGAGACTTCTGGCCGGGCTAGAATTCCTATGAGACTTCTGGCCAGTTAGTCTCCTTTCCACCCTACTCTCTTGGTAGTGTAAAAATTATAATTGCTAATATGGAAATATAAATTGCTCTCAGGAGGAATCGGAATAACGTCAGTTCTCCATCACACGTTTCTGCGATTAGGTCTGTTCTTTGTAATTTCAGGACTTTGTGATAATCGGATAGAATCAGCGAAACTGCCATGCCATTGTTCGATGTGCTCACGGAATTCCCATCACGTGATGTAAACAAGAAGCCCTCGAAAATTGAAATTTTTTTATCTCTCTTATCTTTTCCTTATCTTTGCTTATCAGGACTTTGCAATCAGTTAATAATAACGAGGTCATTTTGTCATTTCTCGTTGCAGAAGATGTAGTAATAAACCTTCAAGAAGACATGCCACTTCTTAAAAATATAACACACATTTCCACGGATACCACTGTGACAGGGCCGTTTGAGAATCTCGTTTGTCTGACAGTCACACTAGAAGGTGGACTGCCTTGGGGCTTCCGTTTAGAAGGGGGACAGGAGTTCGAGGAACCATTGCGGATAGCGAAGGTTTGTTTTTATAATTAGTTTTTTTTAATGTTTTCGCAGCGAAGTATCGGGTAGCTGGCATGCATGCATCTGATCTTTATAAGCGTACGAGTACAAGGGAGAGGAAATAACACTGGTTGAAGTAGATCGTAACTGGTGACAACCGCGTGTTCAATTCTAAAGAAACTTAATAAGCCAGGTGCAAATTTGCCTGCCCTTTCAACTCAAATATTCCTTATTTTGCGATACTTGACAAAAAAGATTGTTTTCAGCAACGGAAGATGTTTTTTAATTTTGTTCTTTTTAGTTTCACCAATTCGGATCTACTGTAATGATTCGTTATCCTCCCCCTCTGCGGGGGAGAAAAATAAAACTGGTTACCATGCGGGGAACAGGATATAGAGTTGATAAGAGCAGATCGTAATTGGTGACAACAAATGTATCCTTGTGACTAAACACAATAACCCCAGATGCACATTTGCCAACCCTTTCGACTTAAATATTCCTTATTTTGCTATATTTGGTGAATAGAAATTGTTTTTGAGTCACGGAAGAAGTTCTTTTTAATTTCACGAATTTGGATCTACTGTAAACATTCGACCCCCCCCCCCCCCCCCCTCGTACCAGTTCGATACACACGTATATAAACATATAATTCCTTCGAGGGCATTTAACAATATATATCGATATCAACTGTTTTTAGTCTGGTTTTTACTTGAACGCCCACAGATTTTAAGAAGTGTGTGTTGTTTATTGATCTGCACTGGAAGTGTTACAGCAGTACTGTCTAGTCCCGTTTATACAGTCTTTTCGGACACAGCGAATGAAAAATGAAGCAAACGTTACTAAATGCTTGTTAGACGTTTGGTCTCACCCAATTTTGCCCCTGGGAGCCCTGAAAGCGAGTGAAGTTCCTTGAACAGTAACATCAATGCGGGGAGTTTTAGTGAGGCTTCTTGGATTTCATTTACTGGTGAACTTGGCCTCGGTTGGTCCTTGTAGTAGAATTACAATTTTCAAAGTTAGGCTCCAAATTTACTTCAGTGTGTCATTATTTTTGTGTAACAAAGTCATTCGCATTTCTGCTTGCTAATCGTTAGTTTCATTTGCGCTATATTCGAAAGATATTTGCACTGTTTCTATCAACGCCAGAGTCAATTATATCAGATAGGTCAATTGCAAAGTTCGCGCAAATTGATACATATGATGTATTTGTATTGTGCGATCAGTTACAAGAATCACCCAAACACTTACACCAGACCAGTTTAGCTGTTGTATCGTGACACGTGACATCCGCTACTAGTCAGGGCTCGAGGATTATCAGTGAGCTGGACCATAGTCGAATTGAAGCAAAACAAACAATCCGTCAACTTTCGAGGAAAATGTACGCATTTCTTTTTTACCACTTCAACACATGTGTTTTTCTTGTCATGGTTTGTTTTTTATTTTATCTTAACCCCGAGAAATTTCGAGAATTACAATTAGTGATAATCATAAAATTCAATTCAGTGTGGTTATCTTGAAGGGTCACTGATTCTGACCAAAAGACTGGTTCTGAGCAAATGAGTGAGATTTAAAAAGCCGTAGGGACCGCTAATAATATGTGTTCTGTATAAGGTCAAGAGGGAAACCGGTCTTTGTGTCTTAGGTGTTTAGAAATGTTATTTATGCGAAAGTTAACAAAATACCTGAAGTAAAAGAAATGTTTCTCTCTTTTTTTTCTCGCTATGCAGTTGACAATCGTGTCTCCATAAGAAATTGCATCGGCCCAGAGGGAAAAAGATATATACTCCCTGTCGGGGAATCGAACCCCGGCCGCGGCGGTGAGAGCGCCGAATCCTAACCACTAGACCAACAGGGACTACTTGTAACTTCGGCCTGTATTTGTTATATATATATAATATATATATCGACACAACTACACAAGGAAATCGATATATGCATCCTGCTTTGTACGAGTGCCCTATGTACTTGGCTTTGATGGCTGAATGCACGTACATTATCCAATTGAATTTGAACTACATACGAATGTTTCTGGTTCAGGAAACTATTGAAATTGTGCACTGGCATTTTATCTTGTTGAGAAAAGATTATTGAATGCAAGAAATAAATGTTTTCACCTGCAGTAGTGACCAAAATATCCTTGGTGAGAACAAGACAATTACTACACTGTATTATTAAAAAAAGAATTCTGAAGCAAATTAGAAACTAGACCGTTTTGGCCACTGAGTAGCGAAAACTACTCTCGGTGCCCACAAAAATACAATTATCAATGCTTAAAAATTCATAATTCTGTAAAACTCTGTTTAAAGTCATGCCAAGCTGCCATCTCCCTCAAAACTAAAGGCAACACAGCTTTTGACATGTTAGATCCAAGTTAACATTCTGACGCCGGGCAAACATCGATTTGAGGTTGCGTCGGTACCAGGTCATATCGCAACATTATATATATCTTTGTAATTTGGTTTTGATTGGTTGCGACCTTAGACCAACGTCTTTGACCCAGCGTTGAGTAGACGTTAGATCAAACAACGATGTGAAGACGTTGATTTTGCCCGGAATAAAACCACGTGTACAACATTAAATCTGGTTGTAATTTGGTTTGATAACATGTGCGACCATGTGTATTCAATGTCTTTAACATCCATTAAACACACATCATGGTATTATTTAAAATAAGAATTGTGAAGCAAATAAAAAAAACATAAATTTTTTTGTAGTGTTATTCAGGACCACCGAAAAATGAAATGTCACAGAAATTGAAACCTCGTTATTTTATCATTGTAGACCACAAAAAGTACTTATTTTCTATCTGTAGAAATAGAACACTATAAAAAAACTTAAAATGCAAACAAATTGTAAAAAAATAAAAACCTCGATAGGTTATTGAACACTGAACTGAGGGCATTTTAACAAAACAAAAAAAGAAAAAAAAAACAGATCACTATTCAGTTTTCCAATATTTTATTTTCCGTTTGCCAAAAGATAAGAATTTACATAGTTCAACTTGTGTTCATCCTTTGGTATGAAAAATGAATCGTAATGATTATTGATTTGTCTAACTTTCGAATTATTATTAGTCTATTCCGGAACAGCCCATCAAAAGTATTTGGTTTCTTATTTTCTTCAGAATTCTTATTTTAAACACGGTATTATGCATTTTATAGAAACGCTGTTTAGACGTGAAGTTGATTTTTTGTTGCCGAAACCCCATTTTTCCAGCGCTCAGTTAACGTTCTCGAAAATCATGTGACCTAGCTACATAACGCAAACAGTTTTTAAACTGAGTTATGTGGTAAAATAGATCAAATCTATTAATTCACTTTGGGGCGCTCTGATTGCTAAATGCCCAGTTAACGGACTCGTCCGTTAACTGCACAGCTAACTTTTGTGAATATCGCCGCTGGTGCCGTGGAGGGACGTAATAATCTGGTGACTTTTGGTGACTTTTGACTAAGTAATCATTTGGTTAGGTGGGGCGGGGGGGGGGGGGAGTAATTATTTGCGACGTAGTTGAAAACCGAGTGGGTTATGAAGTAATAATTAGTTGACGCCAGGTGTAGCGTGGGGGAAGTCAGCATCATGTGACGTGGATATCAGCAGCAACCTTTGACCTTCATAAACGCGACTAAGAGTGACCAAGGTCCTTATTATACTCAAAGACAGTTCCGTGATCATTATGCATCCCCAACCAAGAGGAGACATTGTGTGTTTGTACGTGTGTGCGTTGATGTTTGTGTCAGTCTGTTGTGGACAAAATGTGTGCGGGATATCTCGAGAACGACACGTCGGATCCACTTCAAACTTGTGTGCTTCTTGTTTGCAAAATGTCTCAAATGCTAGACAAAAGTAAACGTTCAGATTGTTGCTCGTAGATTCTATCTAATTTTGTCACGAGTAGAACGAACGAGTACGGCATATGATGTCGTCACGTGAATATGTATATATTTTTTGACAATATGAGTATGACTTTGTGCAAAATATCTGGAAAACGGAAAGTCGCATCGACTCCAAACTTTGTATGGTTATTCCTTGGGTCTGTTGGACGGCTATCATCTTTTTGGCGCTTGTGGCGAAATTAAAAGCGTGAAACGTCATTACGTAAAAATCTTACATGATGTATTTTTCTTTCGCTGAATGCCTCCATTATTGACAGTGTAGGTCAAGCCATCGGTCAATGCTGCAGGACTCTGAAATTATTTTTTTCCCGTGTTTTCTGCAATTCAGTGAGCACGACTCGCTGAATGATATTACGTAATGAATTGATGGGGGCAGGGGTCAATTCCAGTTCCATTGCAGTATGCAAGTCCTAACTGCCTGTGTTGTAGAAAAAAAAACACCATAAGTAGGATGTGCATACCAAGGGATATGATTCAACTCGATTCAAGGAAGTGTATGAGTAAACGGCAAAGAGAAGAGCATTCTCGAAATTTCGCTAAAAGTACAGTGCACCCATTTCGTCACGTAAACTATTGATGAATTGAGTAGTGTGTGCAGTTTTATTTAAGGAGTTGTGCAGGGCTCATAAAGTGGGTTAGGTTAAATGAGGTACTGCACCCATCGTTGAGAGATACATGAAAGAAATCTTTTTTTTTTTTTTGGGGGGGGGGTGGGGGGGGGGTGGGAGTGATTGAGGAGGTATCTCATGATTAAAACCTTTTGCATAAAATTACATAAAAACTTATAGACAGTGATAAGGTCTCGATGAAACCGCAAATATCTTGGACCTTGACCTCAAAGTTGAAGGCCAAAATATTTGTCAAAACGCCTATTTATCATGAAAAGTGGCCATTGAAGGGCTCAAATCCCAGTCACGTGACCTGATGTGCCGTCAACGATAGGACGACTTATGTCGAAAACAGTTAGATGGCTCTTTTTCGACCTTTGGGCCTAAACAACGTTATGCAAGAGGTACCTCGGTGACCTTGACCTTCTTGGTCACGGTCAAGCTCAAAAACGGGAAGTTGACCATTATCTCGTGAACTGTTAGAGAAAGAGCGATTTTGAACTAATTTTCGACCGTTTGGGCCTAAACAACGTTATTTAAAAGGTGCCTCGGTGACCCTGACCTTGACCGGAAGTTCACCATTAGCTCAAAAACGGTTAGTCATTTTAAGTTTCTTATCGATCCGTTGGGCCTAAACAACATTACGCAACAGTACATAAGTGACCTTGACCTCGATTAAGGTCAAGGTAAAAAATTGGAAGGTGACCATTATCTTGTTTCCCCGACCAAAGGGAGGTCTAAAGTGTTTGAAAACATTCCCAGTTGATGATATAGATTACATAAAATCATGTACCTCAAGTGTCGACGGACAGATGAACGGACAAACCCAAGAAATATAGTCCCGAGCTTCAAGCTACGCCACGCCCGGGGACGAATTACATCATTATTGGGTATTTGGGGAGACATGTTTTAGACACTTCGTAAATATTAAAGGTCTGACGCTTTCTGTCCCGTGCATAGCGTAAGAGGCGACTAATCGTAATTTCTTTCGTTCTCTTTTATTTAATATTTCTTCATTCTTCCTTCGTTTTTTCGCACTTGTTCCTTTAGCAAGTGCGTCCCAATATACCCATCATAGTTGGTGAACGGGACATTACACACCAAAACAAATAAGCAAACAATCTGACGCCTTATTTAAAAAAAATAGTTTCTAATTTATCAATTTAAGCGTTATGAATGTTATAACTGGTTTTTTTTTGTTTCAACTCACATAGCTGAAAAACATTGGATGTTATACAGTAAACATTTACGGTAAACCTAAAATACAAATACTATACCACCTCAGCAAAATTTTTTACAAAATCGCATCGAAAAAAACCAACCGAACCGAATAATTGAGGTGTACCGAACTTAACCGAACCGAACAGAGGGAATGGCGTACCGTTACACTCCTAGTTGCTTGGTAGGTCCGAAAGATTGTATCAAATTTTGTAACGACTACAACTAACATGACGTCAACATGTAAAATATGTATATATTTTGAACAAAATGTGGTGTGCAAAATATCTGGATAACGGAAAGTCATGTCGACTTCAAATTTTATATGGGTGTTCCTTCGGTGTGTCGGACAGTCCTATCAATTTTTGACAGATGTATCGAAATTAAGAAAGGCGTATGTTGCGTTCAAATCTTGTGTATAAGATTTCTCACCTGCAGAACATCGAAGAAAGTTGAAACTTGTTGGAACTATTGCTTGGCAGGCCCGAAAGATCCTCTCAAATTTTGAAGGGAGTACAACGAACGAAAACGGGACATGACGTCATGTCGTAAAATGTACATGTCATTTGAGCAAGATAGATATTCCTTGGGTCAGTTGGACGCATAAAACATTAAGAAAGGTATATGACGCAACCACTCACCCCCTGCCCCCCCCCCCCCCCCCGCCACAGATGAAGTTGTATTATGAAGTCATTATCCCCCCTGCCCTATCTCCCACTAAGGTGAGTAAACTGTTGCGCAGTTATGCAGAATGCCTTTCTGGTGCTTTTTTGGCCGATAGGAATGTACGAAGACAAGGTAATATAATGTCTATAACTACATCTAGGGTACAGACCGTTACCGCAACCTTAAGTAAAAGGGTTAGGGTTGCGTTTCGAGTCGTAGCTACATTAGGCTTGGGGGTGGTGGGGTGACGGTTAGCAAAACAAAGCCAGACCAACTTCAGGATCCAGATCAAAAGATGTAAAGTAAAACCTGTTTGTCGCGACCCCTCCCAGATTCGGATAAAAAGACGTACGGTAAAATCTGCCTGTCTTGACCAACTTTCAGTCGCGGATTAAAATGTAAGGTAGAGTAAAACTGCTGTAGTGCCCAACTTCCAGACCCAGATAAAATACAGGACGTACAGTAATACCCGTTTTAGCGACTACCTTCCATTTTCGGATGGAAAAGACGTACAGTAAAATCTGTTTTAGTGACTACCATCTAATTTTGTTTATTTTTGAATTTGTAACAATGAATTATGATTATGTTTGCAGAAATGACTTTTGTTTCAGTAAAAAAGGGTTACTGGGGATTAATGAGTTTAGTCTGGGAGACATTTGTTTCTGTTTTCAGAAACAGGAAACTAAATAGGTATCGATTGAAAGTGTGTAATATAAGCCTGTACTCTTATGTTTTGTGTGCACTGGCCGCTCTAGTCTTGAAAACGGTCTGACTGATTTTGGATTCACTTTTAATCCTTTGGGCCAAAAAGACGACAAAGAAGTGTTACTTTGACCTCCTAGGTCATAATGTTATACAAAATATTTTCTTTGGTGGTTTCTTCAAGTGGGTCATTCTTCTATCCAGCGGAATTCGGTCTAGTTTCGTTACGTTTCGGAATGGATAACATAATAGCGGTTTTATTTGACGCATCAGCTGAGAGTTTTACGTTTGTGACCTTTCTATCTTTTTATGCACTTTGACTGGAATTCAACCTTGGAAGTAAATAACGGAAGATGACGAAAGAAAAAAGGCACATTTGTCAGTTACCTCTCGATTGAGAACACATTATGTTTTTTTAAAAAATTAATAAATCTTGTCTTTGGTTGCACAAAATTCCCTCTGTGGGACCCTGAAATGACTGACTAATGCAAAAGTAAGTTATTCAGAGGAATGGCAGAATTCCTTAATCCTGTGCCTCTTACGTAGATAATGAGAAGCAACTCAGCTACTCTTGTTATTTCAATAGTTCAGTTCATTTTCGTAGCAAACGCTTTTGGCCTATTCTTTCTCAGTTGGAAGCTACTCATCGGCGTCTATTTACAGTTTCGTTCGTTGGATTCTTAAAGGGGAGGTATTTTATCCGAGCTGTTGTTTGCTAAATCTGTTGGTCAAAGATTGAAAGCGTGTGTGGATCTTATCTGGATATTTGGACAGATAACAGGTAGAGACTTGGATCTTATTACTTTTATTTATAAAATTAACACACACCTTTGCCGTTTCTTACTAACGAGCGGAAATCCTTGAATGTCCCAAAAACTAACAATTTCGGTATGCGTGGCTCCTCGTAGTCTTCTTTTTTTTTAATTTGTGTTTTAGAGCCGTTTAACATAGACGTGCACTGGATGTCATGTTGGTTATATATCGTTCTAGTTGTTTGTTGTTGCTACAACAACTTGTGCTGTGTGTCTTTATTTTTTTTAGAAAAGCCAGTTAATAATCCTGTGAGCCTTTAAAATGTACTATAATTTATTGACAATTTTAAAGCTTTAGCCTTACGCGCGCATTGCCTTTCAGTCACCCCGCACCACTCCTGCCCCCCCCCCCCCCCCCCCCACTCAGTAGCCACAGTTATTTATGCAGAATATTTACGATTCTATTCTAAATTCTTCAGCCAGCTCAAATAATTTTTTTTTGTTTTTTTTGTTTTGAGAATGAGTGAAATATGTATGTGTGCAATGTTCGCCCACAAAAGCGCCATATGTAAGCTTATTGAACCTGTGGAGACCTTCTGTTCTATTTAAAAGAGAGAGAGAGAGAGAGAGAGAGAGAGAGAGAGAGAGAGAGAGAAGGAGAGAGAGAGAGATGCTATGAATAGGGATGATTTTACCGTAATTTTTCCCACATACTCTCAAGGTAAAAATGGATACTGAACGAACAGGTTACAAAGAGAACGCAGCAGGCCTTAATGGCTTTCCTAATTGTATAAATATCTTTTAAGAACGTCTTAAGTTTCTTTCCACAGAGAAACGATACAACTGCTGCCAGGCGCCTGCCATTAAATGTTCAATACTAGCTCAAAAAAAAAACATCCAGCCCACTCATTACGTCATTCACTCGAATCGATTTTGTGAATAGGAAGATCTTAATATTATACCTGTTACATTATATTTTTCGGTGTCAACAAAATAGCCACATGGAAGTTTATCACAGGGTGAATATGAATAATATTATTTATATTTTTTGATATTATTTAAGGGACTCGATTATCTGTTAAGCAGATGAATTATCTGCTTAACCGATAATCGACAGTGAATCCAGGTGTGGGTTAAGGTCTGGACCATGCTACGGTTGCTGGTCGGCTCAGTGACAGCAAAAATATGTTGCCTTGGTGCTGAAACAGTATCTTTACTCGAGGTACTTTTGCAGTATCCATCTGAAAATGTAAGCACCCTAGTTACATTGAATGAAATGTGTCAGGAGCGCTGCATATAACAACTAGACCGAAATTCGCACAGCGAATTAGATCCTACTTGGAATGATAACTACTTTCTTCGAGATGAAGGCCAACTTCCGGTTTGGGGCTCGAAAGTGACATGGAGGTCAAGGACATCGGAAGTTACACCTTACGTATCGTCGTATAGAGGGTGGAGGTCGAAAATGAGGTCAAAATTGCTCTATCTGTTACCATTTTCGAGATAAAGGCCAACTTCCAGTTTGGGGCTCGAAAGTGACATGGAGGTCAAGGACACCGGAAGTTATACCTGACGTATCGTCGTATAGGGGTAGGAGGTCGAAATGAGGTCAGAATTGCTGTATCTCTTTCCGTTTTCGAGATAACTCATTGTTTTTCTTAAATAACGTTTTTGCGATTTCATGGTCAAGGTCAAAGTCAAAGTTTTTTATCGATTGCTTCAGATCACATCGCCCTTTATGTATGTGCCAAGTTTGGCTTTTCTAGCTTCAACGGCCTTGCAGTAATTGCCTGAAAACCGTTTGAACTTTTTCTCAGGTGCACCACTCTAGATGACCCTCCATACATATGCCAAGTTTGGTTTGTCTAGCTTCAGCGGTCTTGGAGGTTTTCGAGATAACTCATTGTTTTTCTTAAATAACGTTTTTCGCGATTTCAAAGTCATGGTCAAGGTCAAAAATTTTTATTGATTGCTTTAGATCACATCGCCGTTTATATATATGCCAAGTTTGGCTTTTCCAGCTTCAACGGCCTTGCAGTAATTGTCAGAAAATCGTTTGACTTTTTTCGCGATTTCACCTTGACCATTAAGGTCATGGTCAAAAATTTTTCTCAGATGCACCACTTCAGATGACCCTCCATACATGTGCTAAGTTTGGTTGATCTAGCTTCAGCGGTCTTGGGGGAGATGTCTGGAAACCGATTCGGCGGAAGAAGAAAAAAAAAGAGCGAGGAAAAAAAATAGGTGACGAATTCGAGGCAATCCATCCCCATTTGGCATTATCAATGCCAAGTGGGAATGATTTGGATTCGCGTTTCGAACCTGGCGTCAGTCACGACTGGTAAGTCATTTTGACAGGCTGGGTTCCATCGTATTCGGGCGATTAAAAAAACACTTTTGACAACGGGGCCTTTTCCGACTTGTAATTGTTCACCAAGTAACAATACAGTTCCAGTATGGTCCCAGAGGTTTTGTATAGTTTGGATTGTAAAAACCTATAATTTGGTTCCGAAAATACTCTGAAATGATGATGAAAAGACCTTAGTTTCTATCAGTTTCTTTGTTACGTTTACTTAAAAAATAAAATCGCACCTGGGGCGATATTTTTCTTACGTATTGCGGCTCCTCAAGGTAAAATAATTTGTAAAAGCTTAATGGTTATCTCATGTGATTAGAAGAACACATTCAAAATCTGAGGCTTAAAAACTTACATCTGCTAGGAATTTCTAGGTCATGACCATTAGGGGAATTGTACACTTGCACAAGCAAGAACAACGGCATGAGGTTTTGTTTATCTCTGCAGGGGAAAAATCGTAAGTTATCTTGTAAAGCACCAAAGTAGTGTTGTAAGCAGTTAAAATATTTCAAATCTATTGTGAGGAGGGTAAAATGGTTTCAAATAGACAGGAATCAGGACACAGCTACAGGGATAGAAACTAATCTCAATCTGTTAGTGTAATCAGACCAACCCTAGCTGCTAGAGGAAAGGTAGTCTGGACGAGATATGTCGCCACCAATAAAATATCCTGAGGGTCTATAAAATGGTTCAGGCTAAGAAGTTTTGAGTGAAAGATCATCTGTTGGGCTGTGACACCTCTTGTTATTTTCAGTAAAGGATGGCAGTTTGTTTGGGGTGTGGATGGGAGGGGGGGGGGGGGAGTGTTAATGTGAGGATCCCTTTCTTCGAGAATCATTGTTTAGCAAAACTATATTTATGTAAAGAGAGATGTAGAATCCAGTTCAGATATGTTTGCATCGGCTGTGCATTTGGGAAACGATCGAACTTGTCCGGAGTTCGAACCCTGCTTCTGTGCTGTTCCCAGCACTCGTGTGGAAAGGCAGCTCTTGTGTAAGCATGGGATTTTTATCAACCGTTAATACCTGCAAGCTGAGTCTGCCAGTTTTCCTTCCAACATATGGCAGGCTCCAGATCTGTGCAAAATATCTCAAACATTTATCCCAGCTCCTTAAGATTTTGTAGTCAGCTACAGGGCGTCTACTATATTGGGAAACTGTTAAGGCCTACAGGCCCATATTTCACTGGCTTCACAACAAAAGAAGCTGGATATTTTCTTTAAACAGAGGAAGAAAAAAATATGGAAGCGGTAAATTACATTTTCTTGAAACAAAGGCTGCCATAGCATCAATTGTTCCAGTTGTTTTTCTTCGTGGATGTAAGCCAAGTTTGATAAAAAAAAAATCAACGACTGATCTTGGATTACACTAATAAACACATTTCTTTTGGGATAAATGTTTATCAGATAAGATGTACAGTAATTACTGGTCGCAGAGATTCTGGAGCTGGGAGGGATTAGGCGTACCGACTCTGGAAGTGCCCAAGCAATTTCGAAATACATCAGCAGTGTTAAAAAAACGCGCTCCGGACACTGATCCCGGGCACGAACGTTTGAGCAAGGCCGCGCCTGTGGCCTCAGTTTCCCAAATCCAGACCGCACCCGCAACATCTGGATCATTTCGTAAAGGGACGTCACTAGACCCGTGGGCGAAGCCCGAGCGGGATTGCCCGGCGGAGAGGACCGAGCTCTGGGTCGATACAAACTTAGATAACGGGGCGCTGAATGCGGGTGCGGAAACGAGTACTTACCATGCAGCGGCATCTTACCATGCACCGGTTAGTCCGCATGTCAGGACGGCCCCTGTGACGCCCGTACGAGTACACAGCCCAGGTCCGGTAAGTCACGTGGGTAGTTACAACATTAGTTAATAATAGAAATCCGGAAGGTTATAAGGAATCAGCAGTTGTTAACACCGATAACCTGTGTTCAAAAGTATGGACATAAATACAAATCAAGTTTCAAGCGCGAAATATAAACGCACACTGAGTGTTCATTTTGATGTTTGAGTATCTTTTTCCACTTCTTACTTTTACTTCCGACTTCGATTATATTTTTTGCCAATTAATGAACTTCCGGCCGCATTTTTCAGAAAAAGGGGACCTCGGCCCTAGGTAAGGTTTCTCCAGTCCAAAACATATTTCTTCCGTCAGTAGAAGAAACCCGGAAAAAAAACCTGGAAGAATTTTTTTTCGGTCAGAACTTGACAAAACTAAAATGACTGGTCAGTTAATTTTGACCATTTTCTCACAATTCACAAATAATGAAAAGAATGTGGATGTTGCTTCGGCATTGAGAAACCTGTTGCCCCAGCAGTTGGCCATGCACTAGCCAGGATTATTCTGGTTTCCCATGCACCTATATGTTATTGTATTGGCTCTTGTGAGTTCAGGATACACAGATTTGTAGTAGTCACTGAGCTTTTTCTATGCCTGCAACTAATTATCGCATTTTCACAAGAGCAGTGAGAGCTGCAGAACACGCGGGTCTTAGAGTGGGGAGATAAATTCAACGAAGGAAGATTATAACGTCTTTGGAAGACCCTGGCTGTTTTTTCTTGATACATTCGCTTCAGATCCTCTTCAGATATGCACTCCCTTTGCGCGTTTTGGCCTTACAGTTTTCGTACTTTCAATAATCATAAGGTGACATTTGGTTAGGCCAAATGTCGTAAATTCTTGAATCCAGTTCGGACAGATACCCAGATAGCAGACAGACGTTGGCCCTATGTAGCACCAACGTCGTTTTTTGCCTGCAGTCTACGTAGGCCCAATGTAAGTTGCCTACGTAGGCCCGGCGTAGTTTTGCTCGTCGGCCCTACGTAGGCCCGATAAATAGGCCCTACGTTTGTGCCTACGTTGCCTATGCTTGACCTACGTAGGTCGGATGTAACGTTCCTGCATAGGCCCGACGTAGTTCTTGTTATTAATTAGTCAAATGATTATCATTATTTAACAGGTCATTGAAACTGGGACAAAGATCAGATCCATGTCTACTTCTCTTTTATGCTAAGAAAAAACACATCGCGCCTTTTCAAAATGTAATTTGAACCTACTCAATCTGGTATTTTCACTCAGCATCATTAAAATGGCGGCGTTTCCGGTGAGCGATATTGTGCTCAAAATCTATGATAGGCTCACAATGTAGGCCCTCCGTTGGACCGCCCAAGGCCAGCCTACGTAGGGTAAGAATCGTAGTACCTACATAGGGCCAACGTACGAAAACCTATGCCTACGGTTCCTACATTGAGCCTACGGAGCCCTACGTAGGCCCTACGTATGTCTGCTATCTGGGTATGTACCTGTAGTTAGGTATATACTCGCGCCGCAATGACGGAGGAGTATGAAATGATGATAAAACAGCTTTGTGACAAGTGTTGTTAGGTGGTTGCCATGTTAGCGTTACGCCCGTGACGTCAGCCAATCATGTCGCAGCTCCTTAATATTTTAGTGCCGTAATTGGAGAAAATGATGTAATTTGGCGTTGAAAAGTAAATAGGCATAAATTACATATTTTGAGTAACAGAAAAATAAAAAACAGATGAATTAAGAGGCAGAAATGGAACAGAGGAAAAAAAATCACATGAGATCGGCCTCGGGTGGGGGGGGGGGGGGGGGAGGGGGGGAGAACAGCAAGGCGTCTTATTTATTATGATAAATACCAACACAAGGTTAGTTAGATATTTGCTAAGTAGCAACATCAGAGATGAGTTTGATCGCTATTTTTCTACGGGAAGTGATCGCCCTTTATCAATTCCAAATTTATTTTCCTTGGGAGTAGATTCCGCTTTCTCTTTAGACGCGCATTCTTTTGATTCCAATGGGAGCAATTCCCAGGATCAGCTGAGTCTAATTCTGTGTTTCCAATAACAAGACAGTTTTATTGATCAGCTGTTGTTAGGTATGACGTATTATAAAAAGGTTTCTGAAAGATGGTAACTTTTTATGTCTTGATTGAGATTGACAGAACGAAGATTTCCGGGGGGGGGGGGAGCTATGATGGGGGGGGGGGGGGGGAGACTGGAGAGGCCTTGCTTGGACTGTATATAGAGAGAGAATTTGACGTATGGTTACTTGTTTTCTGAGTAAAGCGTTATACATGTTTGCGTTGTGTGATAAGCGTAAAATATAAATGGTCGTTCAAGTAACATTTAGACAGCTTTCCTGTTGTGGTAATGTTGGTTGGATACCTGCGTTTTTCGTTCGTATTGACTGCAAATTTAGGTAGAAGTCCTATTCTGTCATGGTGAAGTTTAGAAAACAGCCGGCCGCTATCAGCTTGGGTCAGTATTTACCACGTTGTAACGAATGTCAAATATTTACAGCTTTTAGAAGTCCAAATAATGACAATTAAAGGGAACGTTTCAAAAATCTGGATTGAAAAAAAATGACGATGCCTCAGATTTCTGTAAATTTCTCAGATGTGTTCACGGTATTCATCCAGACTCTTTCGTTGCCTGTATATTGAAATCAACAATTCAGTTCGTGGTGGGTGTAGACTTGCCAAACGACTCACCAAAGCTTCTCATGTTGTTTCATTTTTGTTGGTCACATATCAAATTGTAAAAGTTGAAATTGACGTCAAATAGATCATTTCTTTTGCTGGACTCCAACATTCAGTTAAAATGGTGATAAAGTTTAAAAGTTATTTTAAAAAAATATAGCTATATATAAATCATAAATCGTCTTGAGATCGAAACAAAGACCAAGCAAATGGGAATTTCAGGAGCGCCCAAGTTGTTTCGCACATACCTTTGAAAAATATTCATGGAAATCGAGCTCACACATATCCTACGGTAAAGGAGGATCCAAAGTGGGTACTCTTAATGGAGGGTGACCACACTGTGATTGTCGCGGGCATTCTAGATTGTTATTTATTTATTCCCCACAGGGGGGAATATATGCGATCGACCGCGTGTCGGTCTGTTGGTCGCTCTGTCATTCTGTCATCAAGAGCTTGTTAACACGATAACTTAAAAATTCCTGCAAGGATTTTAATGAAACTTGGTATGTAGCTTCTATGGGAACAAACACAGATCGGTATTGTAAATGGGCCAGGTTCGTCCAAGGAAAATGTACCAACTGGACTTGGAAAATTTCAGCTCTTGATTGACTATTGATGGCCGTGTTTAACTGATGGGGTGGGCCTGTGGGGAATATGTGGGCTATGCACACTGCTCTAGTTGTTACAGGTCTAAACATCGTCGCGTCCCCGGCGTCTGTACAACGTCAGGCGAAAGACGTTGTTTGGATTTCATTTGCAATTTTTTACGCAACGTTAATTAGATGTTGGGTTATCGACGTCTGTCCCACGTCGGAAGGTTTTTTTCGACTTGCGCAAACAACGAACATCCGGCGTCTCTAGCGTTAATCCAACGTCGGAATGTTTACTGGGAACATTTTTAAAATCAATAATTATTTAAAATCATCTGCATACTGAATGAGTGCAGCTTTGACACTGGTATAATATGAAATATAAAATATTATTCCAAAACACTCTTC